>JAVJIF010033744.1:0-41012 GCA_038442645.1 Agave tequilana
AACCTTGGTTAATTAATTGGATTCCTAATTAAAGTTAACTGATATTAAAGATGCCCATATTAAAGTGACATTTATATATAAGTTAATAATAACATGAGGTATAAAGGAACCATGATGGGTTGTTTTATCTCAGGGTTATTTTAGTAAATGTTGGACCCCCTTCTCTCCTCCTGAAAAGAATATAACCTAGGCTCATTGTTTTATGAGTATGAAATTGAATCCATCATAATTGCAAGGTTGTGAAAGGAAAAGGAGACAGAGAGAAGAAGGGTCTGCATTAGGGTTTCTTGCAGGATTAAAGAGAAAGATCAGATATTCATCCATCAACCTTCTTCTTCCATCCTTCAATGGCTGCAGGTATGGATTTATGTGCATTGTTTTAATTATATGATCTATCTTGAGATGTTTTTGATTCTAGATCCATGGCTAGTTTTAATCCGCATTATAGTTTCAAATTCCTTACATTTGGTATCAGAGCCTTGTTTTAGAATCAATACATCTTGGATTATGGACTATGGAAAATTAGGGTTTTTGATTAACAGTTCATAAAAATCAAATTTTTGATCTTTTAATTGTAGAATTTTAAGAGGATTCATTAACCCTAATGTTCTGTTCAATCTCCTCTAATTGTACAATTATTTGGGATCAAATTTCATAAATTAATTAACCCTAATTTTACCCTAATTAAGTATTTCCGCCGGCAATCTGGAACTGCCCGTGATAACAGTTTTGTCAACTATTAGTCGACTAGTCCGAAACACTAGTCGACTAACTATTTTTCCAGAAATTTGAGAACTCTCTGTTTCGGTACAGGAGTCGACATTATGTTGAGTAGTCGACTAATAAAAGGTATAGTCAACTTGATATTTTGTGTAGTCGACTAATAAAGTTATAGTCGACTAATCAATTTTCCTAAGTCGACTAATAATTTAACCGAGAGTTGCCTTCCTTCAGGAGTCGACTAATAAAATTTTGTAGTCGACTAATAAAACTTATAGTCTACTAATAAAAGGGTATAGTCGACTAACTTTTCTTGCCCTAGTCGACTAGACCTAAATGTATAGTCGACTTGACTTGACCCAAGTCGACTAGTCCTTCTTAGTAGTCGACTAATGATTGATGTTGGTCAAGTAATAGAATTGGAGTATTATAGTGTTACTCAAATAAAAGATTAGAGAATATTATTGGTTAGTTTTGTATTCATAAGGCTTATTGATTTAGTAGTTGCTAAAGTGACCTAGGTTAGTAAACCTTATGAATATACAACTACATAAAAGACTTGTCAATGTAAGTGACATTAAAGACAATAATACTCTCGATGGCGGTTCTAGTTAGGAGATTGGGATTAGCTCAAAGGATAGTCTCTTTCAAATAATTAAGAACCGGGGTAGGGTAGTGTAATTTATGCAACTTAGTGGTGTAGAATTGGATACCCAAAGGTAACATGACTTACTGTCTAAGTAGCATAAATTATATTAGACCTACATAGGTGATAAAAGAGTCTCACCTAAAGAGTAAACACTAGATATGCTTAGGTTTCGCCCAAAGGAGAAATCAAAGTGATATCAATAGTTCATCTTAATTAAATTTAAAATTTTGTATTGATTCGAGGCATTAATGTGAGCTTGTCCTATTATGTTTCAGTGAACGTTCCCACTTCCCTTCACACTCATGCGACTAGCATTCCAGCCCTGGATGGTACAAACTTCTCTGAGTGGTTTGAGCATGTACAGTTTACACTGGGTGTTCTGGACCTAGACATGGCTCTTTTAGTAGAGAAACCTGATGAAGTGACTGCTGAAAGTACTGCAGAACAGGCTAGCCATGCCAAAGCTTGGGAAAGGTCGAATAGACTCAGTCTCATGTTCATCAAGATGACCATTGCCAATAACATCAAGACTTCACCCACATACTACTAAGGCATCTGAACCTTTAACTGCTGTTAAAGAACGATTTAAGTCTGCAGATAAGTCATTAGCTGGCACCCTTATGGCTGAATTTACCACCATGAAATATGATGGTATAGTAGAGGAGTTCAACAACACATTCTAAATATGACTGATAAGGCTGCGAAGTTAGGATCACTGGGGAAAGTGGATGAATCCTTCTTAGTACAGTTCATCCTCAACTCACTTCTCTCTCAGTTTGGGCCATTCAAGATCCACTATAATACTCATAAGGATAAGTGGAATCTGAATGAGCTGACTGGTATGTGTGTACAAGAGGAAGTGAGACTGAGGCAAGAAGGGCAGCACTCAGTGTTGGCAGTAACTCAAGGAGGTATCCATAAGAAAGGTAAATATGGAAGAGGTAAGAGATTTCCATCAAAGAAAGGAAATGACCATAGGGAAAGTAGCCAAGGTCATAGAAAGGTTTTCACTGTCAAATGCTACTTCTGTGGCAGAAAAGGACATGTGAAGAAGGACTGCAACAAGAGGAAGGCTTGGTTTGAAAAGAAGGCTATGAATCTTTCTTTTGTATGTTATGAATCAAATCTTGCTGAAGTACCTTCTAATACTTGGTGGATTGACTCTGGAGCCACAACTCACATAACTAATTCAATGCAGGAATTCCTTACAACCCGGAAACCGAAGGAAAGTGAGAGATTCGTCTTTATGGGGAACCGTCTCAAAGTGGAGGTCGAGGCTGTTGGTACTTACCGACTGATCTTAGAGACGGGACATCAGATGGATCTTGAGGATACTTTTTATGTACCTTCGATTTCTAGGAACTTAATGTCATTATCCAAATTAGATGTTTTGGATATTCTGTTTTATTCAGTTGTGGAAAACTCAGTTTAATGTTTAATTCAATGTCGGTTGGACATGGGATTTTATGTGATGGTTTATATAAAATTTCATTGAATGATGAGTTTGCACAATCTCTATTATCTCTGCATTCGAATGTTGGTATTAAACGTGGCTTAATTAATGAAAATTCCTCTATCTTGTGGCATAGACGACTGGGGCATATCTCCAGGGATAGAATAGTAAGATTAGTGAAGAATGGGATTTTAGATAACCTAGACTTCACTGATTTAATGTGTGTGTAAATTGCATAAAAGGAAAGCAAACTAAACACACTAAGAAAGGTGCCACAAGAAGTAAAGAACTCCTTGAAATAATTCATACAGATATTTGCGGACCACTCTCCATTCCATGTTTTACGGGAGAGAGATATTTCATTACCTTTATAGATGATCTGTCACGTTATGGTTATGTGTATTTAATTAATGAAAAGTCTCAGGCTGTTGACATCCTTGAGGTGTTCATTACAGAAGTCGAGAGACAATTAGATAGAAAGGTTAAAATCATAAGATCAGATCGAGGTGGTGAATTTTATGGTAGATATGATGAGTCAGGACAAAATCCTGGCCCATTTGCAAATTTCTAGAAAAGCATGGTATTTGTGCTCAATACACAATGACAGGTACGCCTCAGCAGAATGGAGTTGCTGAAAGGCGAAACCGGACACTTATGGATATGGTTAGGAGCATGATGAGCTTCTCTAATGTACCCAATTCATTGTGGAATGAAGCCTTAAAGACTGCTATGTATATCTTGAACAGGGTTCCTAGTAAGGCAGTCCCAATAACTCCTTTTGAGTTGTGGACTGGTAGGAAACCTAGTTTAAGACATTTACATGTTTGGGGTTGTCCAGCAGAGGCTAGAATATATAATCCACAAGAAAAGAAATTAGACTCAAGGACAATATCTGGGTATTTCATTGGTTATCCAGATAAATCTAAGGGTACAAATTTTATTGTCTTAACCATAGTTCAAGAATAGTTGAAACTGGTAATGCCAGATTCCTTGAGAATGGCGAAATTAGTGGGAGTGATGAACCAAGAAAGGTAGATCTTGAGGAAGTAAGGGTAAATATCCCAATACCCTTTCCTTCAAGAGAAATTGTTGTCCCTCGACTTGATCATCAAGCTGAGATACCAGAACAACATAATGATGTTGGTTCACCACTCCATGAGGATATTGCTATTGAAAATATTGTAG
This sequence comes from Agave tequilana, assembly GCA_038442645.1. NCBI lineage: Eukaryota > Viridiplantae > Streptophyta > Magnoliopsida > Asparagales > Asparagaceae > Agave > Agave tequilana. Next base: position 4,008 of record JAVJIF010033744.1, read on the forward strand.
AACCACCACAACCGGCAGCTTTGAGAAGATCTCAAAGGGAAAGAAGATCTGCCATTTCAGATGATTATGTGGTGTATCTACAGGAATCTGATTATGATATTGGGATAAATAAAGATCCAGTTTCATTTTCACAAGCCATAGAATGCAATGATTCTAGTAAATGGGTTGATGCTATGAATGAAGAATTGAAATCTATGGACCAAAATAAAGTCTGGGATCTCGTCGAATTGCCTAATAACTGTAAGAAAGTCGGGTGTAAATGGGTCTTTAAGACCAAGCGCGACTCTGAAGGCAATATCGAACGATATAAGGCCAGACTTGTGGCTAAAGGTTTCACTCAGAAAGAAGGCATTGACTATAGAGAAACCTTCTCTCCAGTATCAAAGAAGGATTCTCTTAGAATCATTATGGCCCTTGTAGCTCATTATGATTTGGAGTTACATCAAATGGATGTGAAAACTGCTTTTCTGAATGGAGATTTGGATGAGGAAATTTACATGGAGCAACCTGAAGGGTTCGCAAAGGAAGGAAAAGAACACTTGGCTTGCAAATTAAAGAAATCCATATACGGACTTAAACAAGCTTCCAGACAATGGTATATAAAGTTTAATGATACCATTACCTCTTTTGGATTTACAGAAAACACTGTTGATCAGTGTATATATCTAAAGATCAGTGGGAGCAAGTTTATTTTTCTGGTTCTGTATGTGGATGATATCTTGTTAGCCAGTAGTGATAATGGTTTGCTGTATGAAACTAAAAGCTATCTTACCAAGAACTTTCAGATGGTTGATATGGGTGAGGCAACTTATGTTATTGGCATAGAGATCTTCAGGGATAGATCTCGAGGATTGCTAGGATTGTCTCAGAAAGGTTATATCAATCGAGTCTTGGAAAGATTTCATATGGAAATGTGTTCAACCAGTCCTGCACCCATCATGAAGGGTGACAAATTAAGTGGGAGCCAGTGTCCTAGAAATGACTTAGAAAAGGGTCAAATGCAGAAAGTTCCTTATGCGTCAGCAGTTGGGAGCTTGATGTATGCACACACTTGTACCAGGCCAGATATCAGTTATGCTGTTGGGATATTGGGAAGATACCAGAGCAATCCAGGAATGGAGCACTGGAAATTAGCTAAGAAGGTAATGCGGTATCTTCAGGGAACGAAGGACCTAATGCTCACATATAGGAGATCTGATCAGTTGGTAGTGATCGGCTATTCGGACTCAGATTTTGCTGGTTGCCCAGATAGCAGGAAGTCTACCTCAGGCTTTATTTTCTTGCTAGCAGGTGGGGCAATCTCGTGGAAGAGTGTAAAGCAGTCTATCACTGCTTCATCCACGATGGAGGCTGAGTTCATAGCTTGTTTTGAAGCCTCGAATCATGCATTATGGTTAAGGAATTTTATCTCAGCACTTGGTGTAGTTGACTCTATTGCCAAGCCGCTGAAGATATATTGTGATAATACAGCAGCCGTTTTCTTCTCTAAGAATGGTAAGTACTCTAATGGTTCTAGACACATAGAACTGAAGTACATGGTGGTTAGAGAAAGAGTTGAGAAACAGAAAGTGTCAATTGAAAGTATAAGTACCACTTTAATGGTTGCTGATCCAATGACAAAGGGATTGCCTCCAAAGACATTTAAGGAACATGTTGTTAGAATGGGTCTTTTGAGCAATCTGTAAATGTATGTTTTTGGTACTTATGTAATTGACATTATTGCGCAATAAAAGTTTGTTTCTGTGTTTCCTGTTATCCAATTATGTGTACACATGTTATGTATGGATGTTTGTTAAACAGGAAATGTCTTTACAAGACAATTACAGGGGTCATTTTGGTTATGGACTCAATTAGTAAGGGTTATCAATGTTGTGGTACATAGAAGGGAGTATGACGTGGATGTTGTATAACCGCTATGACTCGCATTGATGGTCCAAGCTAATTGCAGTATTACAGTATTTCATATTTGGGCTTATCAGTTGTTGTTTTTTTAAAATTCGTGATCACGTGTCAAAGTTTTTCAGTATGGAATCCAATGGAGTCAAAATGTTTTTAAAATGAGTCTTTTCTTTTATTTGTTTTCTAAAGTCTTAACCTAATCGGTTAATGGTCCAAGTGGGAGAATGTTAATCTCACATTAAGGTGGACCAATAACCTTGGTTAATTAATTGGATTCCTAATTAAAGTTAACTGATATTAAAGATGCCCATATTAAAGTTACATTTATATATAAGTTAATAATAACATGAGGTATAAAGGAACCATGATGGGTGGTTTTATCTCAGGGTTATTTTAGTAAATGTTGGACCCCCTTCTCTCCTCCTGAAAAGAATATAACCTAGGCTCATTGTTTTATGAGTATGAAATTGAATCCATCATAATTGCAAGGTTGTGAAAGGAAAAGGAGACAGAGAGAAGAAGGGTCTGCATTAGGATTTCTTGCAGGATTAAAGAGAAAGATCAGATCTTCATCCATCAACCTTCTTCTTCCATCCTTCAATGGCTGCAGGTATGGATTTATGTGCATTGTTTTAATTATATGATCTATCTTGAGATGTTTTAATTCTAGATCCATGGCTAGTTTTAATCCGCATTATAGTTTCAAATTCCTTACAAAAACAACCGTAAAAGCGGCTGCTAAAATACTTTTTAGAACACTGCATAAAACTTCAGTCTATAATTTTTGGTATCCTTTTATAAGGAAGAATTCTTTCCTTGTAAATGTACCAATACCCAGAATTTTAACATGGTTAAAATTGGGCGTCCTTCCATATCCTGTATATAGTGCTCCTTCCCAGCCCCTAAAACCGAAAAGTCTGCAGTTTGTGAATACACCTCCTTATGAGATGTATCTAAACCATGGTTTGAAGTATCAGTCGATATTGATGCATACAACCATTACCGACATGACCGATAGCTCTAGATCATACCGATATTGCCGATCGGTTAGGACGAGATGGTTGGTTATTGTTGATACTGCTGATTTTGTTATGTGGAACCTATGGCCGATACCGATACCTGAGATTTTAAACCTTGACCTAACATGACAAGCAGGTTCACACAAGTGCACGCGTTATTTAGGCTTGGACAACATGAAAGATAAAGAATATTGAAAAGAGGGGGGAGTAAAGGAAACAAGGAAATATAAGAAGGAAAGAGGAGGGGAAAAAACATAAAAGGAGGAAAAAAAAAGGTAAAGAATAAGTGAAAAAAACTGAAAGATGGCATAAATAGAGAGTTTTGATTAGTTTAACGGTGTAGAATATTTGAAACCTAACAAAAATTGGTTTGTAAGGGTTTTAACTGTTTAGATCATGATCAAATGGCCAGATCGAGAATTTGTATGTCTAAAGACATAGATCTAACTCACTACTTTTTGCCGTCCATTTTGCGCCACTTGATGGATGGACAAAAAATATTCAAAACACTTGATTTTTAATTTTTAGTTACTTTAAATAATATAGATCAACTTCAACGGAGTGGATCTTGTATTTGAATGTTGGTTGTTGGTATTTGAGTGGGAATGAGTCGAGCTCGAATCCTTCCGGCACATGTCTCCTTTTCTTTTGGTTGTTTTATTTGTGTGATCTTGTTTGAATTTGATTCCATAGTGAATATCTTCCATTTTTGCTTTAATTTGATCCGATTGCTAAGTGCACCATCCCAATGCTTGTAAATGATCCAGTTCATCTAGTTAGGCTCCCAAGTCCTAATGTCCCAGTTCCAATCTCCTACATGCAAAGGTTGGAACCTTTTGGTTTTAGACACTTCAAAATCAGTAGGTTATGATAGGTTTGATTGGTTTTAAAAGGTTTAGTTTCAAGAATCGGTTTCGGTGATATGTACACATAAATGTATACATGCATAGACACATCCATGCATCCGTACATACCTATATACATGCATACATCCATGCATGCATGTGTATGTATGTGTGTATGCATTTATGTATTTTTCAATCTTTTGGAATGCCATTTTTCAGAGTTTATTATTAATACATACAGACACATGCGTATTCACGTGTGATGTCCGTAAAAATACTATATATGTACCTATATATTTGAATGAAATATACAAAAAAAATTTACATATGTATATAAATATGCATGACATGTGTGTTCTTTTCTATAGTGGTCAAAATTTAATCTGCATCAGGATGACGACACATATCCAAACTATCAAGGAAGTTCTTCTAAGATATTCACAACTCTCAGAGTCCATCCCGAAGCCTCCACCACATCCAACCTTCCCGGAGCTACCTGCCATCCTGAAGACATTTCCGACTGAAGTCGCATTCCGTCATTCCGATGCCTTTTCCACTCTGAGGCCTTTACCACTCCGAAGTCATCTCCTCAGAGTGTTCTTCATTCCGAGATCTTCTCCATTCTGAAGGTTTCAGCTCCGAACCTAAAGCTCCAGCAATAGATCATCCTTAATCTCCACCGACAGTTGTGCAGCTCCATCCTCCTCTATGTTCATAACATATAATGTCTCTATCAGCATGTACAGTTATGAACAGTGACAAATATTCCTGCATGCAATCTCTGTTAAAATTTGTGCAAACAAATAGTCCCACATTGGCTAGACATAGAGATAATCCTGAGTACATCAGAATTTAGGCAACTTCACTTAAAAGGTTAGTCTTTTGGGATGGTGCCCCAAGTCTTTACAAGTGGTATCAGAGCCATTCCTAAAATTTAGCCATGTGTGAAAGATCCCAAGAGCACAAACGGCGCGGGTGCAACGGAAGCGCGATGGACCCCAGTTAAGCTGAATCTAAAAAGGATTGAGCTTTCGAGGCAGTTGTGGTGCTCCAGGTGCTTCACGTAAGACGTGTTGCTATCAACGCAATGAAGAGGAGTGGTCTCGATTGAGCATATGATCTTTCCAAGTAAGGAAAATTGGCTTGCAGGAAGGTCTGGACTCTTTGTTTGAGGGGGATTGTTAAGATTTGTGCAAACAAATAGTGCCACGTTGGTTAGACATGGGATGGTCTTGAATATATAATGATTTAGGCGACTCCACATAGAAGGGTGGTCTTTTGGGGTGGTGCCCCAAGTCCTTACAATCCCAACCAATAAGCACCGGTGATCATAGCCAATACAACAAATCCAGCACGTGTAGATCGTTATGTACCATCCTTCTTCTTCAAAGAGAATGGGGTGACATCCCTAATCCTTAGAACACACACCCACTACACTGAAAGTTTTTATGTTCCAGTCCACTATAACATACTTGCAGTTTTTCTGTGCGTCAGATCAGGAGCGTCCAGTCGCTTGTGGCGGAGATTCATCCACCACAAACTGGTGAATTTTTCCCACCACATTTTCATTAAAATGTACTTCAGAATTTCTTATAGGAAGGTATACCATCGCTAAACTTTTGTTCTCAACCTCCTTTTAATTTTATTCACATTTTTGGTCATTTCAGTCGAAACAGAGCAAAAATAAGCTTGATAGAGGACCAATATGCAACAAAATATGATCAATCCATGTTGACGATACAGGCCAAAATAGGGGTGGCCACCGGGGCGGGTCGACCCGCGTCGATCCGCCCCGACCCGTACTGTGCGACTCGTCGGAGTCGCACAGACGGGTTGACGGGTCAACCCGTACCCTCCCCGTTAAGGGGCGGGTCCAAACGGGTTGACCCGTCCCGTGGTCACGGGACGAATCCGATTCGTCCCGTGACGAATCACGGGACGAGTCGGGTCGGGGAAAATTCCCCGACCCCCCCTTCTTATTTTTTTTTTTAGTCCAATAATTTTTTAAGAACGTTAGAGGGAAAAATTATTCTACGCCCCCTATATTAAAATTTTTTTGTTTTAAACCCTCAACGGCTCAAAATTGAGCCGTTGGGGGTGAAAAAAGAGGGTGCCACGTGGCACCCTCTTTTTTCACCCCAACGGCTCAAAAATGAGCCGTTGGCCCATTAAAAAAATAAAAAAATAAAAACCCTAACCTCTAATCCTCTATAAATACCCTCTACCCTCATTCATTTTCATCTCACATTCTCACTTCATCTCAACTCTCTCTCTTCTATTTTCATCCTCTAATTCACTCTTATTCTCTTACAATTACAAATCTCTACCAACTTTCAATCTAGTCTAATGGAGCCCAACTGGAGTACTGGCGGTTCCTCATCCGAAGCCGGTGGTAGCTCTTCATCAACACACAATCCGTCAGCTGCCACACCTTACACCGATGTTGGCGGTAGCTCATCGTCAGCATATACCGCTTACCCACCATACAGCTATGCTCCACCAACATCCGCATTTGCTCCCTATCACAGTTCGTCAAGCTATGCATTTGACTACAGTGGTTTTGCACCATATACACATGCTGCATATGCCAGTGATAGTGGTACAGGTCGGCATTCTATTTCCTTCCCTCCTCAATATACCTCATATTCTCAACTTTTAATGTCAACATCACCAATGCACGCACAATCTCTGGCTCCTTTTTTTACTGAAACACAGGAACAACATGATACACAACCAACACAGCATGACACTATAGTTCCAGAAACACAACAACCTGAACCAACTAGCACAAGCACAAGCACAACCACTAAAGAAAGAGCCAAAACTTCTGCAGTGTGAAACCATTTTGTCTTAAAAATTGTTGAAGGTAGAAGAAAGGCAGAATGTAAGTACTGTCATCAACTATTTGATCATAAAGAAGGATACGGTACAGGTGTTCTTAATAAACACTATGAAAAAAAGCATGCTAAAAGTCACGGTTTACCACCACAACAAGCACAAATATTAGCTGATTCAGGCACACTCTCCACTTGGAGATATAAGCCTGAAGTAAATAAACATAAGTTAGCTGAATTTATTGTTCGAGCAGAACTTCCATTTTCTTTTACTGAATCAGATGCATTAGTTGATTATCTTAAATCTATTTTTGCTCCTGATTATAAGAGAATTAGCAGACAAACTATAACTAGAGAAATTGAAGATTTATTTGTAAATAGAAAAAAATTTTGAAGGCTCTTTTTACTAGTGATGTTAGAAAAATTTCATTAACTTCCGATATATGGGAAGCTCTTAATCTTATTTATTATTTATGTGTTACTGCTCACTTTATTGATGAAAATTGAATTTTACAAAAACGTATTTTATCATTTCTAAATTTTCTGAGAAACATTCTGCTACAAATGTGGCAAATTCAATTTTTCTTACTTGTAGAAATTATGGTATAGAAAATAAAATATTTTCTATTTCTTTTGATAATGCAAGTGAAAATACTGCTTCAATAAGACAATTGAAAACGATATTAGATCCAATTTTAAATGGTAAACTTTTTCATGTTAGATGTGTTTGCCATATATTGAATTTATGTGTACAAGATGGTCTAAAACTCTTAGACAAATATATTTATAAAGTTAAAGAAATTATTTTACATATAAAACACAGTGGACCTAGGAGACAATCTTTTAAAGGTTACTGCCGACAATGTGGACTAAAGGAAAAACTGCTCCAAGCAGATGTGAAAACTCGTTAGAATTCAAGCTACTATATGATTAAAGATTGCATTCCTTTTAAACAAGCAATTCAATTTTTTACAATAAATGAATATTCATCTCTTTATATTAGTGATGAAGAGTGGAAATTATATGAAAATTTTGTACTTTTCTAGAAAAATTTGACACTGCCACAAAAGCACTTTCTGGTACGTATTATCCCACATGTAACTTAGTTTTTTATAATCTTAATGAAATTGCTCAAGTATTTGCTGCATATAGAGATGATGATAGTCTTGAAGAGGCTATACATGATATGGAAGAAAAATTTCGAAAATATTTTGAAAATATGCCTTTTTTATTTTACTTAGCTGCAATTATGGATCCTAGAATTAAAATAGATAATTTAAAACTTTTATTATCTAATTTTATTTTATGTTTAAATTATGAACAAGATGTAGATAAATTACTTTTAGAAATTAGATCTCTTTTAGAAGAAATGTACTCATTGTACAGAGATGATTTATTTCCACCTTCTTCTTCTGAATTTAGGGCACCTACACCATCACAAACTTCTTCTAGTAGTCTAGGTAAAAGATTATCTAATTTAAAAGTATACTTTCCTCTAATACTAGAAAGAAACACTCTTCAGGAGCAGGTTCATTTGATTAACTTAATTTATATTTGAACACAATGCCTGCTGAAATAAATGAAAATGATGATGAACCATGGGAAACATTTGATGTTTTGTCGTGGTGGAAAGAACAGAGAAAACAATTTCCTGTTCTTTCTACCATGGCCCGAGATATACTAACACCTCCGGCCTCTACAGTAGCGTCCGAGAGCGCGTTTTCTGCAGGTGGTAGAGTTTTGACACCCTGGAGGAGCAGGCTGACGCCGAAACACTTGGAGATGGCGGTTTGCTTAAAGGACTGGTTCGATGCAGAAAGACGCACACAAGGAAAAGCTATTCTGGATGAAGAATTTGAACAAGACGAGGATGACGAATAGAGAACCACCAGAGTTTTTTATATATATTGTATGAGATGAGCACCAGAGTTTTGTTATGTATACGAGATGGGTTTTATGTACATTGTATATGTGATGAGCAATGTATATGATTTTATGTACATTGTAATTAGTGAAAATCAATTCTATTTTTTTTATAATTTTAGAAAATTTTTAAAATTTTTTCCTCTTTTTTCCCTATTTTTTCCTATTTTTTCCTATTTTCTTTTTAACTTTAAATTTTAAAATTTATGAATTATCGAATTAAAAAAAAAAAAAATAGGCGAGACGGGTCCAACCCGTCTCGCCGAATCCCCGTCCCGTTTAACCCGTGACGAGACGGGTCCAACCCGTCTCGTCTGGGATTCGTTTGCCAGACGGGACGAATCAACCCGATTCGTCCCGTTGGCCACCCCTAGGCCAAAACATACATGACGCAACAAAAACATGACCACTACATTCTGGTACAAACCGAAACATGACTGGTACTGACAAGTATTTGCAGCAACCATGGTTATTAGTTATGTAGCGCACACACTTCTATCAGGAGTCGTGTCATATCTGTCGGACGCATGTGTCATGTGTATTTTTAAGAATTTATCACGTGTCCACGTGTCGTGTCCATTTCAACATTAACGCGTCCGTGCAACATAGGTTATTTAACATGTCCGAGTTGTTTCCATTGAAAACAAAAGGATCTCCCGAAACTCGACATATTTGATTGATACCTCATTCCTTGCTACATAGTCATTAATTGTGCTGAATGTATTAGCAATTACTATTCAGTATTTGTTAATCACTATTGCATATTCTCTTGTTAACTTTTGTAATTTGCCTTTTTCTGAATGATTCTATTAAATAAGACCATTTGAAGCTTCCAAACATGCTTCGTCTCCTACTTTACAAGTTGGGTAAATTGCATATAACACCTCTCAACTATGAATTATATGTATTAGGTTATTATTAATATATGAAAGAATCTATTTAGTAAAATGATCTACAAAATAATTAACTTTTGTCGAAAGAGACCATAACATAGATCATCTTATGCATATTGCGAGATGAATAATGGTCGACCGTGTTGTAAGTGTCAGACACACAGATGAACATGTGTTGTGGTCGCATATGATTACCAGCCAATTATGGGGCGGGAGAAGTGACTTACATATCATATCTTATTAGCATCTAAGACATCTGGATTTCTATCTAGACTTTAACATTGTTAACTTTTTCGTACGTGTGCTCAACAGAAAGTCAGTTGTGATGATCAGACCTAACATGCTTCTTTTTTTTTTTTTTTTTTAAATATTTACATGTTTTGTTTTGGCATAAAATTATTTCTATTTATGCAATTATATAATATATCATATTTTATTATTGAATCATTTAGTTTTATTTAAAATCATATGTTCCTTGTGTGTGAAATAAAATGTGAGGAATCATATGGCACGCCATTGGCCCACAGAGAGTTTTTAGTAAATTTTTTTTAATATGTTTCACTCTTTGTTTGTTTGACTTTCTTTACTTGACTTTGATTTGGAGCATGTGTGATGAATATCCCCTTGAATGTTTGACATGATTTTTTTGTTTTTGGTTTCAAATGATATTTAAACTAAATTTACACACATCTTCTCTTTTATTACCAGTTTAAGCATAATTAAAATTCTCATTTTCGACCTTCATAGCTGTTAAGAGCAGTGTTATAAAATTCGGGTCTCATGCGGTCCAACATTGAATAAAGTATAATTGGTTTAATTAAAGACTATGCGAAATTAAGTGGAAAAATAAATATTTTAACATATATATAATTATATTTATACACACAAACATATATTTAAATATTGAAAATGCCTAAAAATATTTTTAAAAAAAATCTGAAAAAATTATAAACCTAGAGCTTATGAGAGGCCGACAAAATCCAAAGCTTTGCTCTAAAATCCAAGCTATTTCAGTGCATCTAGACGATAAGCAGCACTAGCAGCAGCAGCCAGCGATAGCAACAGCAGGCTTTGGAGGCGGCGGCGAAGAGAGAGAGAGAGAGAGAGAGAGAGAGAGAGAGAGAGAGAGAGAGAGAGAGAGTAAAACCTCATCTTCGTCGTCACGGCTCTGTGTCGCCCCAAAAGATTTGGCTTGAAGATTGAATGAGAAATCTACTTGTCGCTGCAAATAAACCCGACAGTTCGGTTCGAATCGAGTCAGGAAAATCGGTTCGAACCGGGTGGGAAAATCGGCACCGGAATCAGTTTGACCCGATTTCGAACTAAACCGAAATCAGGTCCCGATCAATCCGGCTCTGATTTGTCATGTTCAGAACCCAATTTTTTTTGGTTTTTGGAGGGGGTTTTGGGCTCAGTGGCCTGGGCCAGGCCGGTAGGCCAGACCATGGGCCACGCGCCAAGCCCAGGCCCGACCATGAGCCCGAGCCCTAGAGCCTGGGCCGGCCTAATTATAAAAAAAAAAGAAAAATTTGCCATTGCAAGCTTGCAAGTTCGAACCCACGGGCCAACAATTAATGGCGAGACATTCTAACAAACTAAGCTAAAAGGGAGGTTGCTAAAGTTTTGAATTATACATATATTAATAGTCTTCACTGTATGTAGTGGTTTAAAAAAAACTGAAGAGGAAACGGTACCGTCGGTTCCGGAATTGGAACCCGCTGTCTCCGGTCCGGTTTCGGTTCTCTGACTCCGGGACCGGGAACCACCGATTTCGAAACTGGGGTTAGGTCTAGCTGCAGAGTGAGAGATGAGGAGGCATAGATTGAATGAGAAATTTTCCCCAATTTTCCCTCTTCCCTCTTTTGAAACGGGTAAGGGTCGGGTTTCGGGTGAGATTTGGTTTGCCGGTCGGACTTCCGGCCGCAAGCCAATTCCTCTTATGCGCCCGCCTATTCGTTTATCCGGCACATGGCGTATAACACCCCTCTATGCGGCCACCCGCATAACTACAACGATTTCCTCAAAATTCGCCGCTTGGTTTTGGAAATCAATTATGCGCCTTTTTGAGCACTGGTTAAGATTGGTTGATGGGGACCATTTTATCAACTTAGCTTTAACTTCAATATTTTGCTTTTAGTTTATATGTCATAATATTCGTTTTATTTTTTATGAGAAAAAACTATTCTGAAAACAAGATCCAAAGAGAATTTCTAGCTTCCAATTTTTGTGCTCAAATTAATATTCCTTACAAACTCTTCTCCAAAATTCCCATTAATTATTCTTTGCTAAATCCTCACAGGAACCTCTAGGGGACCCGGGGGGGGGGGGGGGGGGGGGGGGGGGGCCGCGCGGAGCCCCTGAATTAATTTTTTTTTTGTTTGCAAATCTCGTATACTCGTGCTTGTGATGAGTTCTGTTTGAGTTTGTGATCGATGTGGTATTTAGATCTGAAAAAAAAATTTATGATCATTTAATGCTGGTGAACGGGGGTCTGTTGATGATGGCGATGCTGATATAAAGATTGTGACTCATGAGGCAGTCCTACGTAAGATTGCGACTATGGTTAGAGTCCTTTATTAGAAGATCGCGATTATAATCATAGTTCTTTTATTAATTGAAAATTAGAGCATTTTGTAAAGACTACAATCATTGTCGCGGTCTCAATATAAGCTGAAAATTTGTGTTTTTATGAGGATTGCGATCATGATCGCGGTCCTACTGAAGACTAAAAATAAAGCTTTTTTTAGGATTGTGATCATGGTCATAGTAATATAAAAACTAAAAAATAAGGCATTTTTGTGAGGAGTGTGATCATAATCGCAGTTCTCATAAAAAAGACTGTGATCATGATCGCAGTCCTATAAAAGACTCAAAAACATGACATTTTTGTAAGGACTGTGATCATGATCGCAATAAAAATAGGGCACTTTTGTGATGATTGCGACATTTTTGTGAGGACTGCGATCATGATCGTAGTCCTCAGAAATAGGACATTTTTGTGAGGACTGTGACCATGAGCATTATTGTGAAGACTGCGTCGCAGTTCTCAGAAATAGGTACCAACAATTCACATTTTCGAAGCGCTCCGCTTTTTTCGAAGAGATTACTGCGGGACATTTACGTCTTTCGTCTGAAGAGCGCTTCTGCGCTTGACATGTAGGCACACCTGGTTGGTTTAAAAAGGAGGTGACTGAAACAAATAAAATTATAAAGTTGAGTTTTTTCCTAATTATAATTTGACATAGAAGCTGTAGCGAAATCCTTTTTTAAAGCTTCTCTTTTTTTCTGTTGTTTTTCTTATGAAGTTGAGATCTTCGAAGAATCAATCTGGCTTTAAAAATGCTATCGTTGAGTTCCACGAAGAATTAAAAAAATTGGGTTTAAGTGTACTTTTAACAAAAGATGAAAACTTGAATTTGAGAAAAAATTCTTATGACTCAAGTTGATAGATTGGAAAAGAATATTGCCTCAATAAAAAATTGTAAGTGTTTAATGATTTTATTGAACAATGAAGAGTATCCTATCCTCACAAGTATGCATTCTAGACAAACATTTGTGTACTTTTTGCATGAGAATGGACATATCTCTATTCATGAAAATTTAAAGTTTTATGGTTTGATGTGGTGCCGACCTTTTCTTCTTCTTGTATTGTAGGTGCTTATACAAGCAAGATGCAGAGAGCCTTGGTATATCGATAGTGGTCACTCATATCTATCACGACTGGTAATGCAATTCTCTTTATCTTGTTAATATCATGTAAGAAGTTTTTAGAAGTAATTGAAGACGTTTATCTTGTTAAAGGTTCGGGTCTATGGGGCTTTTTGTATCGCGTAAAAGGCCGTAATTCGTAAATGATTTACAATCCAGTTACAGTTACGGCGTCTATTTGGACCATAATTTGTAAAAGACTTACGCAACTCAACTGTCACTCACTTGCAACCTAATTACACTGACTTACAGCTCAGTTACAGTTAATTTTGTGGTCATGCAAATTTGTATTATTTTTTTATATTAATATTAAAAAATTTAATATTTAACATTTTTAATATTTATTTGCAATATTAAAACTTTTTAAATCACCAAATAATTAATTTTGTGGTCAATTGTTTCACTTACGACTTACACATTACGACAACCAAACACCGTAAAATACAGTACACTTTCCCACTTATAAATTTATGTTACCAACCAAACACCGTAAAACTTACATGCATGTAATCTATTTACAACTGTAAAAGACTTTACCAATTACGACTTACGAATTACGACCAATTACGACAACCAAACAGACTCATAATCTTATTAGCATGAGTCAACTTTATGACAGGGATCAATGATGCCAGTTTTAAACTGGAGATACAAGTATTGTTAGTTATGGTGATTAAATTAATTTTGTAGCATACAGAACTGATAATGTTTATATTTTAAAGATGGATGAGCTTTAAAAAACTCAGGCGTCCTGCTGTAATGAATGATGAAGCCTGGCCATAGAATAAAAGGGCTGGTCCTGCTAACATGGACTTGATAGCAAACTCAATAAGAAGTGAAGAATGAAGCTCACAAAGTTTTTCCAGAAGATTGAAAGTATTCTGAAAATCATCCAAGAAGAAAATTATCAAGGATCCATCAAAAGACATTTTGACAAGATCAATGGTCCTTGGAGAGAGTGGTAAAATTTTACTTTTCTATCTTGTGTAGACCTAAAAATGTGATAAATGCTTTCAATGATGAATATTGGGTTTTTTCTATGCTTGACGAGCTTAACAATTTTAAAGAAACAATGTTTGGATCTTAATTACTAGACCAAAACACCATTTCGCTATTGGAACTAAATGGTTTTTTCCATGACTATGGCATTGTGACTAGGAATAAAACTAGCTGTAAAGCTCCAATTTTGGCGTTTTTCTAATTTTAGAAATTCTGTAAAGTGTTTTCTAAATTGATTTTTATCAATGAAGATATTTATGTTGAACAACCACTGGGTTTCAAAGATTCTAGTTTTCCAAATCATGTTTCTTGTGGGCACAAGACTTTAACAAGCACCGCGAGCTTGGCATATAGACTCTAATTTTTTTTTTCTTGAAAAAAGGTTTCTCTAGAGGTAGAGTTGATACAAGTTTGTTTATTAACTGCAAGGGTGAAGATATTCTTGTAGTCAAAATATATGAGGATAATATTATCTTTAGATCTACTAATGTATGTTTTTGTGAACAATTCATAAAAAGACTATGCAAGGCAAATTTGAGATGAGCATTCAGAGTTAAATTTCTTTCTTAGACTTCAAATCAAGCAAGGGAACGAAGGGATTGTCATCAATCAAACAAGTATACCAAAGAGCTTATAAAGAAGTTTGGAATGGAGAATACAAAATCAATCTCAACTCCTATGAGTACTACTACGTTCGACAAAGATGAAAGTGTTAACTTATATTTTAGCACAATTGGTAGTCTACTTTATTTAACTACGAGCAGGTCTTATATTAGTTTAGTGTATGTTTATGTGCAAGATTTTCGTTCATCTTCTAAAATATCGCATTTAGTAGTCGTTGAGCGTATTATTATCTCATCAAGGGCAACCTTGATATTAGGTTTCTTTTATCCTAAGGATATATCATTTGATTTGTCGGCTATACCAATGTTGATTTTACTGCGAGCAAAGTGGATTGCAAAAGGAGAAGTGGCACTTGCCAATTTCTAAAACACTCCCTCTCTTCTTAATTTTCTAAGAAACAAAATTGTGTTGCATTGTCGATTAGTGAAGTATAATACATTGTCACTGGTCTTTTGTGCTCAAATCTTTTGGATGAAACAAATCTTACAACATTTTGGCTTACACTTTGACACCACCAGAATTTTTTGTGATGCTAAAGTGTTATGAACTTGTCTAAAAATTCTATTTTTCATTCTAGATCAAATTATAGATGTTAGCATTAATTTTAAAAATCATTCAGATAAAAAATATTGAATTTTTTATATTGATACTAAGCATCAAATAGTCGATATTTTTACTAAGCCCCTTGCCAATATTGATTTTTTGTAGAATAAGAGGTGATTCGGGTATGTTTGTTTTATTCTAAATTTTATTAAACCCTCTTAATTGTATTTCTATATTATTCATCGTATATTTTAAATAGAACTTCTTGAGATTCTTATCTATGATGGGTTGATTACTTAAGTTATTAATTTCTTATGTTACATATTAAATTTCAACAATATGCTCATGATATTTATTTCTCATGTTAATATTGATAACTTTTTATTTATGGCATATAGTAGGGGAGAGCAAACTCCATTATAATGTGCTTAATATATTTTTAATTTTCATATACATAATTTTTGCCCCATTTTTTATGTTGCCAAAGGAGGAGAGAATGTTTGTGCTTGTTTTTGTGCACAATATATTGTTGTATGAGAATTAGTTTGTCAAACATCAGAAGGGAGGAGGTTGCTGGGTCGTACTCCATGTTTTGATGTTTGGACAAATAAATTATGTTACTAATGAGTTCTATTTGTTAGAATTAATCTATCATAGAAGAGGATTAATTACATTTATGTATAGATCTAAATGACATGTATGCTGAATCTTAATAAAAGAGCGTTAGATAACATACCTTTTGTAAAGACGATGAACTATACCCGGATCTTGATCTTCGCTGTAGGGAACGAGATGGAGAGCCTTCTCTCTGCTAAACCTAGCCTCTTATGGGTGGAGAATAATGCGTGGCTGCAGAGAGGGACTTCCTCTTTATATATAATAATTTGATTAGTGGCATTCCCATAATGCCCCTAACCCTAATTAGAGAGTAGTACCAGGTCCCACCGACCTTTACAACTTAGTGTACCTATTAGACACACCTAATATGTTGACTAACATAAATTGCACGTGTGTTATGATATGGGATAGGAAATAGGGTATGAATCGAATCAGGAAATATCTTACAATCTCCCACTTGATACATACCCGACTAAAAATTTTGAAAAAATATTTATTTTGAAAAACTTTTATATCCCATATCACAATTTTATTTTAAAAGCGGATGGCCATCCTTTGATTTTTGAAAAAAAACTCACACGTGAAATTTATCGTTAGTCATGGTGCACTCAAACTACTGACACTCTACGACTAAGAGGATGACTAGCACGATTCACGGACAAATTTCGGTCAAGCTTTATGCTTTTGCCTAATTTATATCGTGGACTTTCGGGCTAATTACCCTAACAGCTTTCGAGAGATACTTTATTGGTGGAGTTTAGTACGTATATGGCAAATGTACATGTAGTGTGTATAATACATTTTCATAAGTGTCCTGCAACGTGTGCTTACCAGACACACGTCATCTCAATACTTAGACGACCGTTATGTGAATACCATCGTTCATATTGAGATGAAGGCTTAAGGTCGTGGAGCCTACCCACGTCAAGCCTAAGCGATCTTTTGAATCCTCAGTAGTCTTCTCCAATGGCACTTTATACTTTAACATGTGCAGCTGCACAACTTAACTTTAATATTATAAATGTGCATTTCATAATATCAGCTGAAATAAAATACCATATAATAACTGCATACCATCAAAATAACTGTCTGAGAAAAATCTCATAAAACTGAAATATAGAATGTACTAAGAACACAAATGGCATTACTGAAAATTTGACATAAAACTTCCACTCAAAAGGACAATCACAGATATACTCCCACTCAGAAAAATAATAATCACGATGATTCTAGTACCCTCCATGCATGCACAATGTCCCTGAAAGGTGGTCACTAAGAGTCTTTTGGTAAGTGGGTCTGTAATATTCTCTAGTGTGATCATATGCACTATGTCAATTTTAGCGCATCAGATTGACAAAAGAAGCTAATACAAAATGAAACTCCTTTATGCTGCCAACTTAAAGTTTGAGTGCAGAAATAAAATCATTCAATGAGTAATGCATAATCATTCAATGAGCAATGCATAATCTTACTCAGCTATCCAGTTACAAGACCAAAATATCACCATGTTGTATCTAATCAAATCAACTGTATAAGTCAAAAGTGACCTAATCAATCAATATATAGTCTAACACTGTAAAGGGTACTTCCTCTCCTAAACTAAGGAGCTCTTATAGGATCAAATATAATGATGATCCAAGAACAATATCATTTATACTACAACATAAGATAATAAAAATTCAAGTATGTTATTTTTGAGTAACAATTTCTTAATTTTTTAGAAAACTATAGAAAGGTCCAGAGTTTTGATCATCCTGATCGATCTAGCCATAATATTCTCCCCCTCGATTAGACCTTACAACTTTTATCTTTCGATTCAATTGTAGCTCAACTCCTAAGTGAAAAGTCTTAAAAACTTTGAAGTAATCAGATTTCTTGTGGAGGAGAAAGACATGTGCATAACGAAAGAAATCATTAATGAATATAATAAAATATGAAATCATTAATGAATATAATAAAATATTTATGACTTCCCTGAGAAGGGTGAGAAAAATCTACAAATATCAGTATGGATAAGCTGAAATGGATATGTACTCTTTTCCGACTCTTTTTTTTCTTTCTTTCTTTCAAATTAAAACATGACAAGAATTTAAAACTTATCTGAAAGTTTCTATGAACTCTATTATAGTACTTACCCTTGACAAATCCTTCAAACTTATGCTTGATGACTACAAGCAAATTTTTAACATTCTCCTTTTCAGGAATTCCACCAAACATAATAGAATAAATAGAAAACTTAATAATGAGAATATTCATCTAAATGCCCTTAAACCATTTGTCAATAGATACCTGAGTTGTTGACTTTTAAGCATTAGTAGTTGATGGGTCAATAATGGGCTTGTCTTCAGTTATCACAAAATTATAATTAGGATAACACAATGCTATCTGGATTTTTATATTTCATGATGAATAATTTGAGTATGTCAAGGTCTTTATTCCAGTCAAGTGCTTATGGATTATGGTGGGATCCATAACTGCAGCGGAAATAAATTCTAAGGTAAATTTATATTTACTGGCACATAATAAAATTATGTGAATATATATGCATTAATTATTTACTGTCACGACACTATCCGGGGTTAGGATGCTCGAGTCAGAGTGGCATTGTGTTCAGGGTTCATGTCTTTCCACTCTGCGGGTCCGACAATCAACAATTTATTCTTGCCTTTGGGTAATGACTAATTATGATTGCACCCAGTTGATGATAAAATCATATTAACTGGCACATAATAAAATTATGTGAATATATATGCATTAATTATTTACTGTCACGAGCCTATCCGGGGTTGGGATGGTCGAGTCAGAGTAGCATTGTGTTCATGGTTCATGCATTTCCACTCTGCGGGTCTGACAATCAATAATTTAATCTTGCCTTTGGGAAATGACTAATTATGATTGTACCTAGTTGATGATAGAATCATGCTCAAGACTAGACTAACCATGTTCGGTTCAATTACTGACACTTCCTATCCTTTGGGTTTAGGGTTATCCTAATTTTATCGACACGTGTAGTCTATCTTGCCCTACTAGGTTACCTTAAAATTCTATAATCACCTTTGGGTGATATATATAATTTTAAGTAATCTAGCCCCACTGTCATGTTGGCCCAAAGGCCCATCACTCTAGTTTGATGATGATCAACTCATGTAATTATAGTACTAATGATCTTGTGTTTATTTAGTCTCAGATTTATGATTAAGATCTTAGTAGGTGCATAGCTTCAACAAAGGATTAGAAGTCAAGTTTTGGAGGTAGCACGGTGTTTGGACCAAGTCAAGAAGGCTTCAAGTGAAGACTTCAAGAAGATGAAGACTTGAGTCTAGATATTATTTTTAGAAGATTTTGTTTTTAGTTAATATGTAAAGGATAGAATAGTTGGTGGATTGCTCAAGTATATCATATACACACACTCTTGATTTAGTTTGTTTTACAAAAGATTTTCTATTTTAGAAAATACATGTTGGTTTTTGGTATTCAAGTTTATATGTTTTATCCAAAATCATGTTTAGAGCTTAAAGTCAAAAACATAGATATTTCACCATATTGTGTAGTGGATCATATCCATACAATCTATGCTTTCAAAGTTGTTTAAATATCTTGTTTTTGTATTTGGAGAATTTTTGGAAAAGATAAGTTTTGAAAAAATCAAGTTTTGGAAAATACTGTTTTTCATTTGAGCTAATATTTTCAACTTACAAAAATAGTCCAAATCATTTGTAATATGCCTTGATTTTGTGCAAGCATGTTTGTTTATCAAAGTATATTGGTAAAACTATTTTTGTAGATTTTTCTATTTTATGGGATTTTATTTCAATCAAAAAGACCTAGTTTTAAATCCCTTAAAGTTTTCTGTCTAGCTTCAGCCGGTCGACCGGGACGGTCGACCGCAGCTTGAAGTCGGACGTGCACGCCTTTGTGCACTGGAAGGCCGGTCGACCGACCTGGTCGACCGCCAGAGAGCTTTTGCTCTCTGGAAAACCCCGGTCGACCGAGCGGTCGACGACAGAGAATTTGTTCTCTGTTCCAGAGGCTCGGTCGACCGGGCCGGTCGACCGCTGCCCCAACGGTCAGAAGAATGACCGTTGGCGGTCGACCGGGCGGTCGACCGGCAGTTCTGTCAGACCCCAACGGCTAGTTTTTCTAGCCCTATAAATTTGGGGGTTTGGGCATCGTTTTTAAACAAGATTTCTAGTGGACTTTGAGCCAGTTTTTCCCACTTCATTAAAAGAGTTTTCTCCACTAAATTGAGAGCTAATTCTTCCAATCAAAAGGGGAGTTTTTATCAAGAGTGTTTAAAAGAGATTTCTTTGAGTTTTCCTCTACACATTCTCATCCTTGTTTTCTCACACAAACACTTGAGCAACCCATTGATTATTCATCTTATAGGAGTGTTGTAGTGAGATAGTTTTTAGGTGATCAAAGTGTTGTGATCACCAAAGACTTTTCTTTGTACTTTGAGGAGGCGGACAAGTGTGTTCGCGGTGTTTCGAGTTCGTGTGTGAACTCGTGTTTGAGGTGCGGCCTCGGCGAGCTTGTGTGGCTTGCTGTGTGTTCGGGACTAGAGAGTCCGAGGGATTGTAGGTGTTGCGGCACCGAGGAGTGATCCATTGGGATCGAGCATAGTGGAAATCCTTCGTGTGTCGAAGGCGGGGATGTAGAGCAGATGTGCTCGAACCTCGAAACAAATCTCTTGTGTTTGCAATTGCTCTATCTCTCTCTATCTCTTGTTTATATCTTGCATACTTTTATTGTGCTCATCTTTATATGCTAGATATTCTTTGTGTGCTTATTGTTATACTTGTTTGGGGATGTTTGTTAACACTTGTATTTAACCAAGAGAGCCAACGCGGCACCTCAACCTTATCTAGGGGAATCTAGAAGAGTTAGTCCAGAGCCCTTCACGGGGAATTCGGCTACACTCTTGTGTTATACGTGGGGTTTAGTTTAAATAGTTTGTTTAGGTCATAATAGTTTTTAATTCCAGATTATTTGACATTAAGTGACCATTAGATTAGCCATCACCTATTCACCCCCCTCTAGGTGATTCTACATGTCAATCTTAATGGGTCACAACTAGAGAGCTCCAAAATAAGAGTAAAACAAAATATGTTACTGAATGGTCTACCTTTGGGTAGATCTACCTAATCATATTAGGTTTTGTTGGCCCAAAGGCCTTCCACTCTAGTTTTGATGATGATTAACTCATGTAGTTATGTTTACTAATAATCTTATGTGTTTAAGTTTCAGATCATTAACCAAGATATTAGTTGGTGATTAGCTTCAACAAGGAGTTTAGAAGCTTTTCATGATGATTCCAGGGCCAAAGCTTCAAGATCACACATTACCTAGCCCTTGGATGGAGTTTTGGAGCAAGTCTTCTTGATGATACAAAGACTTAGGTATCCATAGTTTAGATAGTGTGTTTTAGATCCATTTGTAAAGCTTAGTATAGTTGATATGCTCAAGTGCACAAAACACACACATGTTTGGATATTGGTTTTTCGGTTTTTAGTTTAACCGATATGAGTTTTCATGAATAGTTTGATCAAAACAAGTTTACATGTTTTATATGTATATTAGATGTGCTCTATATACATACATGCTTATATGACTTATACAAACTTAGTTTGACATACCTATTCATGTAGTTTTATGTTTTGGTATAAAACATATTTTTGTAATTAAAGACAAAAACTATGATATATTTGTTGAATGTGTATTAGACCTATGTCCATATGCATCATGCTTAATAATGTTCAATATCATGTTTTTGTATTTCTATAAGTTTTTAGGAAAATCAGATTTCCTATTGAAAAATCAAGTTTGATAAAAATACAAGTTTTGTTTTTAATAAATTGGCAAGACACAAAAATGAATTGATATGTTGATATATTGTCTTGAAATTTTTATCACTTGTTTGAGTTTCAATATAAAATGATAAAACAATTTTTATGGTATTTTAAAAGAGATAAAAGATTTTTTTAGAAAATATTTTCCAAATTTTCTGACCTTGTTTTTGTGCTGACAGGCTGGTCGGTCGACCCTGACGGTCGACCGCACCAAGGGCCGGTCGACCGTTCGGGTCGACCGACGTGCACAGACGTGCACGTCTGTAAGGCACAGACACGGTCGACCGGGACGGTCGACCGAGTTGAGAGCTCTGCTCTCGGGTTTTCTGGGTCGACCGGGCCGGTCGACCGCAGTTGCCCAACGGTCATAATTCTGACCGTTGGCGGTCGACCGGTGGCCTGTCAGGCTGCCAGCTCAGCCTAACGGCTAGTTTTCTGATGGGCCTATATAAACCCCATCTCTTTGGGGATTTTGCCAAGTTTTTGAAGAGAAAAAAATTCTGATTTTCTGAAGTGTTTAAAACAAGTTTTTCAAAAGTGTTTGGGGCTTTAATCTTTCAATCTTTATTGTTTTAGGTTTTTGAAAAAATCAAAGAAAAAGATATTTTGGGAGATTTGTCTTGGTTTTCATTCTATATCTTTTGCAAGAATTTTCCCAAGTGTTTTCTTTGTTGCTTGTTTTTCCAAACACCCAGTTTTCCACACTTGAGCTATATCTTCTATCCTAAACTATTTAGGATCTTGTTTTGTGGAAAAAGAAAAAGGAAAGAGGTTTGTGGTTGAAATATACCACTTGTTGTAAACCCTTGATTTCTTGAGTTGCTCCCTCTTTGGTAGAGGTGGAGATTGTTGTATTGGGTTGTTGGTTTGGATCCCTCTTCGGTAGAGGTGATTGAGTTTGGTTGTAAACCTCTTCGGTAGAGGTGGTTGTTGTTGTTGTTGGTTGTTGGGCCTCGGTGGAGGTTGTTGTTTGAGAGAGTAGTTCGGTACTCCTAGAGTTGTAAGAAATCCTCTTTGGTAGAGGTTCCCTCGGTGGGAGTTGAGTTAGTGGAAATCCTACACGGTGGTGTAGGCGGGGATGTAGAGCAAGGTGCTCGAACCTCGAAACAAATCTCGGTGTTTGCGATTGCTCCCATTGTCTCTCTAACTCTCTCTCATTACTTTGTGCAAAGCATCATACTTCATATCATATCATATTTGCTTGTATTGAGCATATTTCATATTGCCTTGCATTAATTCATATTGCTATATCCTTGATTGCTTGGCGTGATTGTGTGTGCACATTGCTTGAATTGCTTGTGTGTTTGTGCATCACCTATACTCATCCAACAAGAGCTTCACATAGTGCCTCAACCCATATCTAGGGGAATCAAGAGGAGTTAGTCAGAGCCTCGCAAGGGGAATTCGGTTACACTTGTTGGATTGTATTAAGTGTGTTGCAAGATTTGCATTAGCTTCCGCATTTAGCGCACTTAGTTTGCATTAGTCTTAGATTAGCACTAACACTATTCACCCCCCCTCTAGGTGTTTTTCAGGTTTACTCAAATGATCGTTATTTTATCTCACATAAACCCCATTGGAGATACTGTACTTTATAGAATTTGATAATATTTGCTTTCACCAATAAACTTTTAGTGAAAATCATAAATTTTACTGAACTTTTATTAGTGATAATAGAGATCCATCAATCTTTAAAGTGTACTCTAGGTACATGAATCCAAGAACGATCTTTTACGGTATTACCACTCCTTAAAGTTTGTATCATTCAATTTAGACTACATAAGTGTACAATTGCTCATCAATTTAACATAAACATTGCATTTAACAAGACTCTACTGTAATAGCCATAAAAATGAATTTCAGAAAATGCAACCAGTTTAACAGATAGAGCTGCCGGCCAAACTTTCAGAACAAGCTGTGTCTTTATATGCCAATAATGTACTGGCCCAATATAGATACCCTAAAGTCTAGGTCCTATGTAAGAGAACAGTCTTCCTTTGGGCCGACTGTCACTTTATAGGATTGGTCCCAAATTTTAAGTAATCTATATTGACCATATAATATATGTAATGACCCGGCCATAATGACAACCTTCCTTTGGGCCGATTGTCACACGCATTAGGCCACACAAATTTACTCATCTGGATTCTTGTTCCGCCATCGGACTAGTTGATAAGGGTAATGCAATATGGGCCTATAGCGTGACAACCTTCCTTTGGGCGATTACCACATACCAAGTTCTCCCACTTAGATTACCCACATCAAGTATCCGAAGTCGTACATAATTTGGTCAAACAATAGTCTTCCTTTGGGCTAGCTATTGTCCGCATGAACTACATACGCAATTAAATAAGCTCTTTTATAAATTCTTTAACTTGAACATGTATATATCTTTATCTGTGTTATCTACTATAGTAAACATCAATATTCATCATGCTAGAACAATATAAGCAATAATATGAATATTGATGAAGCGGAAGCATTTAGGTACACATAACTATGGTAAACAAACGCTTCAATGCCTTTTTTATATCAACTAACTACTATTTTGTCATGTTTTGTTTCTGTAATACTGTAGTGCTCGTCAAGAGCTTCGAAACGGCTATTTACATGTCCAAAACATAGGTCGGATGAGCCCGTAACGGCTAATTGAAGTTTTCTATTGACATAACGGGTCTGCAGTGCTTATCGGGTCTGAATCAGACTGACCGGCAATGATTAAGTTATTAATTTTCTTAGTGGGTCGGGTTTAATAAACTAGATAAAACTCAATAAATTAATGTTAGATTAATTGGGATTAAGTTTCTTTATTTGATTAAAATTCTATACCAAAAATTTTCTAATAGACTAGAATTCTCTCAATCCTAAAACTCAAAATAATCTCAACAAGTTAAATTAAGCTTTATATGAGATTAATTAGGAGTAGTTTCTTATTAGATTAAAAATATGTCTCTAAATTCTACTCCTAACTAATCTCATAATCCCTTTAATTAGGGGAAAAAACAATATTTTTTTTAATTAAATTCCCGTTGCCTACATGCATACGCCTGCATTTATTTATTTTTAATAATCACCATGGTCCGCCTACATGCCCACGCATGCAGGCGGGTCTAAATTCATGCAGGCGCCTGCATGGCGCCTGCCATATTGGGACAAAAACAGAATTAAAATATAATAAACACATAAAAAATTTCAAAAAATAAATACATAATTCAATTATCATCTCCAATTTAATTCAATTATTTGAGACACAAAAAAAATAATCTTTATTGAATTAAATAAAGAGATACATAATTTCTTCTTCTTCTTCTTTTTTTTTTATTTTATTTTTTTAATATCATGCTATCACTTTTACCAATTAGAAGTCAAGGACTTGTATCATTACTTCTGTACCATCACAAGCATAAAAAATTTCTGAAAATAAATTCTAAACTCAGAAGTGCAGTCGCAACTCAATAATTTGAAATTAAATAATTCCTAAAAATTCGAGTCAAATGGCCAATAAACAATTCCGAAAGTTTCCACCGCAAAAATTAAAGGGGAAAAATATACTGAAAAAAAACTTTCTCGCTTCTTGGAAAAAAGAACTTTTGTTTATTTGCGAGGAATTTGTATGTACACCTAGGGTTTCAGAAGATGAAAGGGTAGACTTGAGGTCCGAGTATGTATAACCCTAACCCTAAATGAAATTTCTCCATAATTGTTCTTAATCAAAAGATAGATTCCATGCATGATTTGATCTCAAAACATAAATAGCATATCAAGGCTCTGATACCACTTGTTAGAATTAATCTATCATAGAAGAGGATCAATTACATTTATGTATAGATCTAAATGACATGTATGCTGAATCTTAATAAAGAACGTTAGATAACATACCGTTGTAAAGACGATGAACTATACCCGAATCTTGATCTTCGCTATAGGGAACGAGATGGAGAGCCTTCTCTCTGCTAAACCTAGCCTCCTATGGGTGGAGAATAATGCGTGGCTGCAGAGAGACTTCCTCTCTATATATAATCCTTTGATTAGTGGCCTTCCCATAATGCCCCTAACCCTAATTAGAGAGTAGTACTAGGTCCCACCGACCTTTAGAACTTAGTGCACCTATTAGACACACCTAATATGGTGACTAACATAAATTGCACGTGTGTTATGATATGGGATAGGAAATAGGGTATGAATCGAATCAGGAAATATCTTACACTATTATCTTATATAAGTATATAAGTGTTATTGTCAATGAGGAATTGATAGAAATGGAGCTTCAAATTTATATCAATTGGAGATTGGAGATGAAAGTTTCATTTTTAAAATTTTTATTTTTATTAAGAGACAAATGTGAGAGTGGAAAGTTATCATATCCAAATTATTTTTTACTTGCTTATATATGTAAGATTTATTTTCATGATATTAGTTACTTTATACATTTTTATTGCAAAAAAATTTTCCCCTAATTTTCTATCATTTGATGCTTATTATTTTAAGATTTTACAGATTTTCTTTTGGCCCAAAATTATTTCTGTTAAGCAATTATATATAATTATTTTTTTAGTGGGTCACTTACTTTTATTCAAAGCCACAAGTCCTTTTTTATGCATAAGAAAAATATGAGGAATCACTTGGCACCACTAGGTTAAATGAGTTTCTAGATGAATATCCCACTTTAATTTCTAACATTTGTGGATGAATATCCCTATTGACTTTTGTAATACCCTGTTCCCAGAATACGTACTTAGTTGCGTATTCAGTTTTCGACCGTATTTTTTGATTTACTTCCTGTATTTGACCGATTTCAATTTCAAATATCATTTTCCAATATATTAGATTTTCTATGATTTTCTGGATTTTTTCTGAATTAAAATAAATTTCTTCAAAACCGGTGTCGACCAGTGTCGCTGATCGATTCCTGGATTTTTATTTTACAAACGGTTAAGAATTTCTAGAAGAGTCTTTAGACCTTATTTCTTAGAATGATATTTCCTACTTAAATACTTTTTCTGAGAATTTATGAATTATGAAAATTTCAACGGAGTCGGTAAATTACTGATTCCGGGATTTTTAGTTTTAAAACTATAAAGTATTTCTTCAAACGGATTTCACTATACGTCTTCATATATTATTATTGATTTTTGGTAAAATTTACGAGTCGTTCCGAGATACTTGAATTTCGGACGATTTCGGTATTTCCCGAAATGTTTTCCGCATCCTCGACTTAAACCCGGGAACTTGTATTTTCAATATTTTATTTTCTAAATCCAAGAGAAAATATCTTCTCCTTTATGATTTCTTTTTTTTTCCTTTCCTTATTTCTTTCCTCCACAACCACAAGTTTTTTCCATTTTCCAAAATTCCATTTTCTCCAAAAATTTCAACTCCACACATTTCTCACCTACTTCCTCATTAAATGCCCATCTTTTCTCTCTCTCCCATGGCGGCCAAGTGGTGGCTAGGAGAGACACCTCACCTCCCCTTTTTGCACAAAACCCCTCTCAAATCCTTTATTTGCATCTCCTTTACAAAATCAAATCCTATATAAGTTTTCCTTTACATTCTTTTACTCTTTTCTTCACTTCACCAAGAAAATAGCCTTCACCATTTCCTTCTCCATCTCAAACCCTAACTCCAAAGCTCACCTAGGTTTTCATCTCCATCTCTAGCAACCATCTCTACCTTGAATTTGGATCGCATCTCTCTTCGTCGGAAGTATCGCCAAGGATCGAGTGGGTGATACCGTCGACTACGATCTCTTCCGAACTCGCATAGAACTTCGATTAACCGTTCGAGGTGAGTATATTTACTCACCAAGACTTGTAAACTCCTTTGTGTACTTGTGTTGACAAATCATGCACACTTGTGACATAAAAATCATATTTTTAGACCCTCAAACAAAACCCTAGAAATCTGTTCTGTTTGCTGTTTTCCCACGATTAGTCGACTAGACCTAGGGACTAGTCGACTAACCCACCTTAGTTGAAACGTAACATTTTCTGATTTCACAGTTTTAGTCGACTAGATCCTATTACCAGTCGACTAGAGACCCCTAGTCGATTACTATCTTGACCCTAGTCGACTAACCTTTTCCTGAACCAGAAAACCCAACTCTCGGCTCCAGACGACTTAGCTTAGATATTAGTCGACTTGAGACCTTTAGTCGACTACCATTTTTACCTTAGTCGACTAATATTTTCCTGAAATAAACCCCAACTCTCTGTATCACAGACTTAGTCGACTTGAGTATCCGTTAGTCGACTAGTAGTTCCTGTTAGTCGACTACCCTTACAACCCTAGTCGACTAACTTTCCTGAAACAGAATTCCAACTCTCTGGAACCCAGTTTTAGTCGACTCATCCAGATCATTAGTCGACTTAAAGACCCCTATTAGTCGACTAATCCTTCCACATAGTCGACTAATTCTGACTGTTTGACTTAGTTGATTTCTTTTCTGGGATTGGATCTTATCATTGATACATGTGTGGCATATTATTCTTGTTCATGCTTCTTAACTGGTACTACATGACATGTTACTTGATAGACATTATCTCATATTACTTCATGACTTGTTATCACATATCATCGCTCCATAACTTGTTAAAATGTGAATACACCACTTATCATGCCATCACTCGAACCAAGCATGATACACTTGACTTTTGCATAAAATGGACCAACTTACATATGGGTCGGGGGAAAACATGCGGATATCGATATGTGTTCGTGTTTACAGTGGCTTTTAGGAATGTTGTGCAACTCATGTTCCGGTCTGACCTGTGGGCCTCCAGGGGACCGAGGGGAGTGCTTGCTCCCTCTATTACTGGTACCATCATGATAAGGGCATACATAAGTCCCTCCTGTTTAGCCTAGCGGCTGGCTTCCGTCACCAAGCAACGGAACAATCCTGGACCGTTATCCCGGGCATGTACGGGGTCCACTGTAAACATAGTTCGTCGATACAACCGCTGATTTCCAATAACAACGTTGCTTTACTAGGATATGGATCTATGTGCGCTGGGACGCTGGGTCACATAGCTAGATATCACAGTAAGACAAGTAATAATAATAAGATGTTAACTGTAGATCTAATGTATTAGGACTTTATCTCTTCATGCTTTTCATACTTGTTAGTTGATATTCCTTATAACTGTTTCATCTTTCCTTATTCATGTCCCTTAGCCACTTGGCTATAGTTTGTTTATTGTTATATGTCTTGACTCCCTTGGATTTGCATATTCAGATTCCGAAGCTTGGACCGAAGTGGAGCCAACTGCTGAGGATCGAGCCTATCTTAGTGGGCAAGTTGACTAGTTCCAGTTCCCTTGTGCCAGACTCCTCATTTTTGACTCACGGGATCTTCTTTCTACTCGTGAGCTTTTGTATACATTCTTGTATCTTGTTCTTTTGGACTTGGTTGTGATAAATGACACTTGTAAAGTGTAATAGTTATCATATCTTGTATAACTTTGTACATGTATTTTCATGTTGGCATATGTATGATTACCACGCTTGTTGAGTACTCTGACCTTTATTGTACTTTTATGCTTAGCGTATATACGTGGGGGCATCTTCTGACCTACGTATATACGTCGCAGTGACGTCCCCGTATCCGTAGAATCGGGGCGTTACAGGTTGGTATCAGAGCTTAGGCTCTCACACCTAAAGTACAATCAAGCGGCAAATTCTAGTAATTTGCTAATGCCAACTACAATGTACAAAGTTATTGAGTCCTTGATTCTTTCTTGATTCCTTTCCTTATATCCTAAACTCCTTCCATTTGTTTCCAAATTCCAGTTTCTATTCCCAACTCGGTATGGAGAGAAGATCGGGTCGTAACCACTCTGGGCAAGCTTCGAATGGACCCACTGGAGAGAATGTGGATATTCTGAGGGTCATTCAGACGATGATGGAGAACCAGCAGCAACAAACCGAACTCCTTCGGCAAGAATTGACAGCTCCAAAGGAGCAGAGGCCGGGGAATGTATCGGACTTCAGACGGCTGCAACCAGCCATCTTCACGGGTGGAGAGAAACCCCTGGATGCTGAGCAATGGCTGACGGACACCTCAGATTTGTTGAACGCAGCCAGAGTACCAAAGGATAACCAGGTGGAGGTCGCCAAGATTCAGTTGAAGGATATAGCCAGAACTTGGTGGCTAGCTGAGGAGGCCAGACTGGAGAAGCCTGTCTCCTGGGACACATTCTCCAAGAGCTTCTATGCCAGATTCTTCCCAGCTACTGCTCAGAAGGACATGGAAGAGCAGTTTATCAGGCTTCAACAAGGGAGCAAGTCCGTGGACGAGTATGCTGCAGAGTTTCTTAGATTGAGCCGCTTTGCTCCGTACATGGTGACGGATGAGGAGAAGCGGGCAAGCAGGTTCCAGCAGGGTCTGCAGATGGACATACAAGTTTTCCTGATGCCCCAGCAGTTGAAGACTTATTCGGAGGTTCTCACCATAGCTCGAGAAGTTGAGCGTGGGCTTGAGAAGAAGAAAGTTGACCAGATGGGGAACCAGGCCATGAAGAGGCCATTTGTACCAATGGGAAGAGGAGGCCCATATAGAGCAGCGAAAGTTCAGAGGCAACCTTTCAGGCCAGCTCCTTACCAGACGGCCCAACCAGTTTCTTTCTGCAGTTATTGTCAGAAGCCAGGGCATATCCGACAGAATTGCCGAAGGGCAAATGGACTATGTTTGGTGTGTGGTTCCCGAGATCATTCCATTGAAGCCTGTCCACACCGGAGAATGGGGATAGCCAGTCAAGTCTTGCCAGCACTACAAGGACCGAATGGACAGAGGGTAATTCCAGGGCCACTTGGGCAGAGGAACCAAGGACCAGCAATGAGGAGGGCTCTTCCCCTTCCTCCACAGCATGTTGTTCGCCCAGTCCAGAGAGGAGCCAGGACTGCAGCAGGGCGTGGTAGAGGTCAGGCTTACAATCTGACAGCAGAAGAGGCTGAGACTTCAGAGGAAGTGATAACAGGTAACATCAGAGTTCATTCAAAACCTGTTCTCGCTCTCTTCGATTCAGGTGCATCCCACTGTTACATCTCCGACCATTTTGTGGCTTTGCATTCTATACCTGTTAGATCATTAGACCATAAATGGGAGATAAGTACAGGGAATGGGGTAGTCATATCTTCTAGGGTTTGTACTGATTGTCCAGTAGAACTTTGTGATAAGACCTTGGCCATAGATATGCTCGTACTAGACACCAAAGGGTACGACGTAATCTTAGGCATGACCTGGCTCAGTCAGTACTATGCAGTGATTGATTGTAGGGAGAGGAAGATTAATTCAGAATCCCTCATCAACCTGAATTCCAATTTAGTGGAGAAGTGAAGTCTACCAAGGGAAAGACTCGGATGACTACTTCGGAGGTTCAGAAGCAGAAGGTACCGGTGTGGGATGAATTCCCAGGAGTGTTTGCTGAGATCTCAGGACTGCCACCGGATAGGATGATTGAGTTCTCCATTGATACAGTTCCAGGAGCAGCTCCTATATCCAAGGCTCCGTACAGGATGGCACCGACGGAGTTAGAGATTCTGAAGAAGCAACTGCAGGAATACTCAGACAAGGGATTGATTCGGCCAAGTACTTCACCATGGGGAGCTCCAGTACTGTTGGCCAATAAGAAGGATGGTGGTAAGAGACTTTGTATTGACTATAGGGAGTTGAACAAAATTACCATCAAGAACAAGTATCCTTTACCCAGGATTGATGATCTGTTTGATCAGCTTCATGGAGCCCGTGTATTCTCTAAATTGGATTTACAGTCGGGTTACCATCAGCTGAGGGTGAAGAAGGAGGATATTCCGAAGACGGCATTCAGGACCCGTTATGGCCACTATGAGTTTCTAGTTATGCCTTTCGGAGTCACCAATGCCCCTGCAGTTTTCATGGATTTGATGAACAGAGTGTTCTCACCCTATCTGGATCAGTTTGTTGTTTTTTTATAGATGACATCTTAATTTATTCAAAGAACCACAGGGAGCATGCAGAACACTTGAGGATTGTATTGCAGACTCTCCAGCAGGAGCAGCTTCATGCTAAGAGGAACAAGTGTGATTTCTGGTTGGACAGTATAGCCTTCCTTGGGCACATTGTTTCAGCAGAAGGAATCTCAGTTGATCCCAGCAAAGTCCAGGCAGTGAAGGATTGGCCAATTCCGAGGACGGTGACTGAGATTAAGAGTTTTCTTGGACTAGCCGGATATTACAGACGCTTTGTCCAAGATTTCTCTAGGATTGCAGCCCCGTTGTCCAAGCTCACTCGGAAAGGAGAAAGGTACTTGTGGACTGAGGAGTGTACTGCAGCATTTGAGCAATTGAAGCAGAGGCTCATTTCAGCTCCAATCTTGAGGACTCCCTCAGGTAGAGGAGGGATGGTCATCTACAGTGATGCATCAGGTAAAGGCCTGGGGTGTGTGCTTATGCAACATGGTCATGTTATAGCATATGCATCAAGGCAACTGAAGACTCATGAGCGGAATTACCCAACTCATGACTTGGAGCTAGCAGCTGTTATCTTTGCCTTGAAGATTTGGAGGCATTATCTTCTGGGAGATAAAGTGTTGATATACACTGATCACAAGAGCCTCAAGTATATTTTCTCACAGAAAGAGTTGAATATGAGGCAGAGGAGGTGGCTTGAACTGATGGCGGACTATGATATTGACTTGCAATATCATCCGGGCAAGGTCAATACAGTTCCAGATGCACTAAGCAGGATGCCAGAGAATAGAATGCTTGTCCAAATCACTCAGCAGAAGGAGTTGATTCAAGACTTTATCAGATTGGACTTGATGATAGCTCGAGGAACTGAGAAGGCAGGACAGTTCATGGCTTTGCAGATTCAGTCATCATTGATAGATGAGATCAGGGAAGCTCAAAAGGAAGATCCAGATTACAGAAATTCCGAGATCAGGTAGAGGCGGGATTGAGGACTGATATCTGTATTTATCCAGATGGTGCATTATATTTTGGTAGCAGACTTTGTGTTCCCCAAGGAGAAGTCAGACAGAAGATTTTAGAAGAAGCACACAGTTCAGCATATTCCATCCACCCAGGGGGAAACAAGATGTATCAGGACTTGAAGAAGCAGTATTGGTGGAATGCTATGAAAAGGGAGATAGCCCAGTTTGTAGCCAAGTGCCTGGTATGCCAGCAGATAAAGATAGAGCATCAGAGATCAGCTGGACTTCTACAAACCCTTACAATACCCGAATGGAAGTGGGAGCACATCACTATGGATTTTGTCACGGCATTACCTCGTAGTCCCAAGGGTAACAATGCTGTGTGGGTCATCATTGATCGCCTCACCAAGTCAGCTCACTTCATACCATTCAGGGTAGGTCAGTCAACAGAGGTTCTGGCAGACAAGTACATGAAGGAGATAGTTCGTCTGCATGGAGTTCCAGTCAGTATTGTATCAGACAGAGACACAAGATTCAGATCTCATTTCTGGGAGAGTCTCCAAGAAAGTTTGGGAACTCGTCTGAAATTCAGTACATCATATCATCCTCAGACAGACGGACAATCTGAGAGGACTATCCAGATTCTTGAAGATATGCTAAGGGCCTGCATGATTGAATTCCAGGGATCATGGGAAGACCATCTTCATTTGCTGAATTTTCTTATAATAACAGTTACCAGG
This sequence comes from Agave tequilana, assembly GCA_038442645.1. Taxonomy (NCBI): domain Eukaryota; kingdom Viridiplantae; phylum Streptophyta; class Magnoliopsida; order Asparagales; family Asparagaceae; genus Agave; species Agave tequilana. The sequence goes on from JAVJIF010033744.1 coordinate 37,409, forward strand.
CAAGTATCAAGATGGAACCATTTGAAGCATTGTATGGAAGGAAGTGTAGGTCACCGATTTGTTGGGATGAAGTCGGTGAGAGGGGACTTTTGGGGCCAGAGATTCTGATTCAGACCACAGAGAAAGTCAGAATCATCAGAGACCACCTCAGGGCAGCACAGAGCCGTCAGAAGAGTTGGGCTGACACACAGAGAAGGCCATTGGAGTTCCAGGCAGGTGACCATGTGTTTTTAAAGATATCACCTACCAAGGGAGTTATCGGTTCGGTACTCGTGGAAAGCTTAGTCCGAGGTACATCGGCCCATTCGAGATCTTGGACCGTGTGGGAGATGTATCGTACAGATTGGCTTTACCTCCATCTTTGGAGGGAGTGCACAATGTTTTCCACGTATCACAGTTGAGGAAGTATGTAAAGGATGATAGTCATATCCTGGATCACTCCGAACTGGAACTACAACCGGATTTGTCATATCAAGAGCAGCCGAGGGCCATATTGGATAGGAGTGTTAAGACACTGAAGAGCAAGGCTATACCATTGGTATTGGTGTCTTGGAACAGACATGCACCGGGAGAAGCCACATGGGAACGAGAGGATGTTATCCGAGAGCGTTACCCTCAACTCTTCACATCTTGATTGGTAAAAACTCTTCCTTCTATTCTTTTCTACTGTTATCTCTCTTCTTTTCCTTATCTATCTGTTACCTTTCCTGTTACCTTTCACCTTATGAAATTTCGAGGACGAAATTTTTGTAAGGTGGGTGGATTGTAATACCCTGTTCCCAGAATACGTACTTAGTTGCGTATTCAGTTTTCGACCGTTTTTTTCGATTTACTTCCTGTATTTGACCGATTTCAATTTCAAATATCATTTTCCAATATATTAGATTTTCTATGATTTTCTGGATTTTTCCTGAATTAAAATAAATTTCTTCAAAACCGGTGTCGACCAGTGTCGCTGATCGATTCCTGGATTTTTATTTTACAAACGGTTAAGAATTTCTAGAGAGTCTTTAGACCTTATTTCTTAGAATGATATTTCTACTTAAATACTTTTTCTGAGAATTTTATGAATTTATGAAAATTTCAACGGAGTCGGTAAATTACTGATTCCGGGATTTTTAGTTTTAAAACTATAAAGTATTTCTTCAAACGGATTTTACTATACGTCTTCATAATTATTATTGATTTTGGTAAAATTTACGAGTCGTTCCAAGATACTTGAATTTCGGACGATTTCGGTATTTCCCGAAATTTTTCCGCATCCTCGACTTAAACCCGGGAACTTGTATTTTCAATATTTTATTTTCTAAATCCAAGAGAAAATATCTTCTCCTTTATGATTTCTTTTTCTTTTTCCTTTCCTTATTTCTTTCCTCCACAACCACAAGTTTTTTTCCATTTTCCAAAATTCCATTTTCTCCAAAAATTCAACTCCACACATTTTCTCACCTACTTCCTCATTAAATGCCCATCTTTTCTCTCTCTCCCATGGCCGGCCAAGTGGTGGCTAGGAGAGACACCTCACCTCCCCTTTTTGCACAAAACCCCCTCTCAAATCCTTTATTTGCATCTCCTTTACAAAATCAAATCCTATATAAGTTTTCCTTACATTCTTTTACTCTTTTCTTCACTTCACCAAGAAAATAGCCTTCACCATTTCCTTCTCCATCTCAAACCCTAACTCCAAAGCTCACCTAGGTTTTCATCTCCATCTCTAGCAACCATCTCTACCTTGAATTTGGATCGCATCTCTCTTCGTCGGAAGTATCGCCAAGGATCGAGTGGGTGATACCGTCGACTACGATCTCTTCCGAACTCGCATAGAACTTCGATTAACCGTTCGAGGTGAGTATATTTACTCACCAAGACTTGTAAAACTCCTTTGTGTACTTGTGTTGACAAATCATGCACACTTGTGACATAAAAATCATATTTTTTAGACCTCAAACAAAACCCTAGAAATCTGTTCTGTTTGCTGTTTTCCCACGATTAGTCGACTAGACCTAGGGACTAGTCGACTAACCCACCTTAGTTGAAACGTAACATTTCTGATTTCACAGTTTTAGTCGACTAGATCCTATTACCAGTCGACTAGAGACCCCTAGTCGATTACTATCTTGACCCTAGTCGACTAACCTTTTCCTGAACCAGAAAAACCCAACTCTCGGCTCCAGACGACTTAGCTTAGATATTAGTCGACTTGAGACCTTTAGTCGACTACCATTTTTACCTTAGTCGACTAATATTTTCCTGAAATAAACCCAACTCTCTGTATCACAGACTTAGTCGACTTGAGTATCCGTTAGTCGACTAGTAGTTCCCTGTTAGTCGACTACCCTTACAACCCTAGTCGACTAACTTTCCTGAAACAGGAATTCCAACTCTCTGGAACCCAGTTTTAGTCGACTCATCCAGATCATTAGTCGACTTAAAGACCCCTATTAGTCGACTAATCCTTCCACATAGTCGACTAATTCTGACTGTTTGACTTAGTTGATTTCTTTTCTGGGATTGGATCTTATCATTGATACATGTGTGGCATATTATTCTTGTTCATGCTTCTTAACTGTACTACATGACATGTTACTTGATAGAAATTATCTCATATTACTTCATGACTTGTTATCACATATCATCGCTCCATAACTTGTTAAAATGTGAATATCACCACTATCATGCCATCACTCGAACCAAGCATGATACACTTGACTTTTGCATAAAATGGACCAACTTACATATGGGTCGGGGGAAAACATGCGGATATCGATATGTGTTCGTGTTTACAGTGGCTTTTAGGAATGTTGTGCAACTCATGTTCCGGTCTGACCTGTGGGCCTCCAGGGGACGAGGGGAGTGCTTGCTCCCTCTATACTGGTACCATCATGATAAGGGCATACATAAGTCCTCCTGTTTAGCCTAGCGGCTGGCTTCCGTCACCAAGCAACGGAACAATCCTGGACCGTTATCCGGGCATGTACGGGGTCCACTGTAAACATAGTTCGTCGATACAACGCTGATTTCCAATAACAACCTTGCTTTACTAGGATATGGATCTATGTGCGCTGGGACGCTGGGTCACATAGCTAGATATCACAGTAAGACAAGTAATAATAATAAGATGTTAACTGTAGATCTAATGTATTAGGACTTTATCTCTTCATGCTTTTCATACTTGTTAGTTGATATTCCTATAACTGTTTCATCTTTCCTTATTCATGTCCCTTAGCCACTTGGCTATAGTGTTTATTGTTATATGTCTTGACTCCCTTGGATTTGCATATTCAGATTCCGAAGCTTGGACCGAAGTGGAGCCAACTGCTGAGGATCGAGCCTACTCTTAGTGGGCAAGTTGACTAGTTCCAGTTCCCTGTGCCAGACTCCTCATTTTTGACTCACGGATCTTCTTTCTACTCGTGAGCTTTTTGTATACATTCTTGTATCTTGTTCTTTTGGACTTGGTTGTGATAAATGACACTTGTAAAGTGTAATAGTTATCATATCCTGTATAACTTTGTACATGTATTTTCATGTTGGCATATGTATGATTACCACGCTTGTTGAGTACTCTGACCTTTATTGTACTTTTATGCTTAGCGTATATACG
>JAVJIF010033745.1:0-25000 GCA_038442645.1 Agave tequilana
ATCCTATTACCAGTCGACTAGAGACCCCTAGTCGACTACTATCTTGACCCTAGTCGACTAACCTTTTCCTGAACCAGAAAACCCAACTCTCGGCTCCAGTCGACTTAGCTTAGATATTAGTCGACTTGAGACCATTAGTCGACTACCATTTTTACCTTAGTCGACTAATATTTTCCTGAAATAAACCCCAACTCTCTGTATCACAGACTTAGTCGACTTAAGTATCCGTTAGTCGACTAGTAGTTCCCTGTTAGTCGACTACCCTTACAACCCTAGTCGACTAACTTTCCTGAAAAGAATTCCAACCTCTGGAACCCAGTTTTAGTCGACTCATCCAGATCATTAGTCGACTTAAGACCCCTATTAGTCGACTAATCCTTCCACATAGTCGACTAATTCTGACTGTTTGACTTAGTTGATTTCTTTTCTGGGATTGGATCTTATCATTGATACATGTGTGGCATATTATTCTCGTTCATGCTTCTTAACTGGTACTACATGACATGTTACTTGATAGACATTATCTCATATTACTTCATGACTTGTTATTACATATCATCGCTCCATAACTTGTTAAAATGTGAATATCACCACTTATCATGCCATCACTTGAACCAAGCATGATACACTTGACTTTTGCATAAAATGGACCAACTTACATATGGGTCGGGGGAAAACATGCGGATATCGATATGTGTTCGTGTTACAGTGGCTTTTAGGAATGTTGTGCAACTCATGTTCCGGTCTGACCTGTGGGCCTCCAGGGGACCGAGGGGAGTGCTTGCTCCCTCTATTACTGGTACCATCATGATAAGGGCATACATAAGTCCCTCCTGTTTAGCCTAGCGGCTGGCTTCCGTCACAAGCAACGGAACAATCCTGGACCGTTATCCCGGGCATGTACGGGGTCCACTGTAAACATAGTTCGTCGATACAACCGCTGATTTCCAATAACAACCTTGCTTTACTAGGATATGGATCTATGTGCTCTGGGACGCTGGGTCACATAGCTAGATATCACAGTAAGACAAGTAATAATAATAAGATGTTAACTGTAGATCTAATGTATTAGGACTTTATCTCTTCATGCTTTTCATACTTGTCAGCTGATATTCCTTATATTGTTTCATACTACTTATTCATGTCTCTTAGCCACTTGGCTGTAGTCCGTTTATTGTTTATATGTCTTGACTCCCTTGGATTTGCATATTCAGATTCCGAAGCTTGGACCGAAGTGGAGCCAACTGCTGAGGATCGAGCCTATCTTAGTGGGCAAGCTGACTAGTTCCAGTTCCCTTGTGCCAGACTCCTCATTTTTGACTCACGGGATCTTCTTTCTACTCGTGAGCTTTTTGTATACATTCTTGTATCTTGTTCTTTTGGACTTGGTTGTGATAAATGACACTTGTAAAGTGTAATAGTTATCATATCCTGTATAACTTTGTACATGTATTTTCATGTTGGCATATGTATGTATACCACGCTTTGTGTTGTACTCTGATCCTTGCTTGTACTTTTATGCTTAGCGTATATACGTGGGGGGGCAATTCCTGACCTACGTATATACGTCGCAGTGACGTCCCCGTATCCGTGGAATCGGGGCGTTACAGGTTGGTATCAGAGCCTAGGTTCTCACACCTAAAGTACAATCAAGCGGCAAATTCTAGTAATTTGCTAATGCCAACTACAATGTACAGAGTTATTGAGTCCTTCTTGATTCTTTCTTGATTCCTTTCCTTATATCCTAAACTCCTTCCATTTGTTTCCAAATTCCAGTTTTCTATTCCCAACTCGGTATGGAGAGAAGATCGGGTCGTAACCACTCTGGGCAAGCCTCGAATGGACCCACTGGAGAGAATGTGGATATTCTGAGAGTCATTCAGACGATGATGGAGAACCAGCAGCAACAAACCGAACTCCTTCGGCAAGAATTAATAGCTCCAAAGGAACAGAGGCCGGGGAATGTATCGGACTTCAGACGGCTGCAACCAGCCATCTTCACGGGTGGAGAGAAACCCCTGGATGCTGAGCAATGCTGACGGACACCTCAGATTTGTTGAACGCAGCCAGAGTACCAAAGGATAACCAGGTGGAGGTCGCCAAGATTCAGTTGAAGGATATAGCCAGAACTTGGTGGCTAGCTGAGGAGGCCAGACTGGAGAAGCCTGTCTCCTGGGACACATTCTCCAAGAGCTTCTATGCCAGATTCTTCCCAGCTACTGCTCAGAAGGACATGGAAGAGCAGTTTATCAGGCTTCAGCAAGGGAGCAAGTCCGTGGACGAGTATGCTGCAGAGTTTCTTAGATTGAGCCGCTTTGCTCCGTACATGGTGACGGATGAGGAGAAGCGGGCAAGCAGGTTCCAGCAGGGTCTGCAGATGGACATACAAGTTTTCCTGATGCCCCAGCAGTTGAAGACCTATTCGGAGGTTCTCACCATAGCTCGAGAAGTTGAGCGTGGGCTTGAGAAGAAGAAAGTTGACCAGATGGGGAACCAGGCCATGAAGAGGCCATTTGTACCAATGGGAAGAGGAGGCCCATATAGAGCAGCGAAAGTTCAGAGGCAACCTTTCAGGCCAGCTCCTTACCAGACGGCCCAACCAGTTTCTTTCTGCAGTTATTGTCAGAAGCCAGGGCATATCCGACAGAATTGCCGAAGGGCAAATGGACTGTGTTTGGTGTGTGGTTCCCGAGATCATTCCATTGAAGCCTGTCCACACCGGAGAATGGGGATAGCCAGTCAAGCCTTGCCAGCACTACAAGGACCGAATGGACAGAGGGTAATTCCAGGGCCACTTGGGCAGAGGAACCAAGGACCAGCAATGAGGAGAGCTCTTCCCCTTCCTCCACAGCATGTTGTTCGCCCAGTCCAGAGAGGAGCCAGGACTGCAGCAGGGCGTGGTAGAGGTCAGGCTTACAATCTGACAGCAGAAGAGGCTGAGACTTCAGAGGAAGTGATAACAGGTAACATCAGAGTTCATTCAAAACCTGTTCTCGCTCTCTTCGATTCAGGTGCATCCCACTGTTACATCTCCGACCATTTGTGGCTTTGCATTCTATACCTGTTAGATCATTAGACCATAAATGGGAGATAAGTACAGGGAATGGGGTAGTCATATCTTCTAGAGTTTGTACTGATTGTCCAGTAGAACTTTGTGATAAGACCTTGGCCATAGATATGCTCGTACTAGACACCAAAGGGTACGACGTAATCTTAGGCATGACCTGGCTCAGTCAGTACTATGCAGTGATTGATTGTAGGGAGAGGAAGATTAATTTCAGAATCCCTCATCAACCTGAATTCCAATTTAGTGGAGAAGTGAAGTCTACCAAGGGAAAGACTCGGATGACTACTTCAGAGGTTCAGAAGCAGAAGGTTCCGGTGTGGGATGAATTCCCAGGAGTGTTTGCTGAGATCTCAGGACTGCCACCGGATAGGATGATTGAGTTCTCCATTGATACAGTTCCAGGAGCAGCTCCTATATCCAAGGCTCCGTACAGGATGGCACCGACGGAGTTAGAGATTCTGAAGAAGCAACTGCAGGAATACTCAGATAAGGGATTGATTCGGCCAAGTACTTCACCATGGGGAGCTCCAGTACTGTTGGCCAATAAGAAGGATGGTGGTAAGAGACTTTGTATTGACTATAGGGAGTTGAACAAAGTTACCATCAAGAACAAGTATCCTTTACCCAGGATTGATGATCTGTTTGATCAGCTTCATGGAGCCCGTGCATTCTCTAAATTGGATTTACAGTCGGGTTACCATCAGCTGAGGGTGAAGAAGGAGGATATTCCGAAGACGGCATTCAGGACCCGTTATGGCCACTATGAGTTTCTAGTTATGCCTTTCGGAGTCACCAATGCCCCTGCAGTTTTCATGGATTTGATGAACAGAGTGTTCTCACCCTATCTGGATCAGTTTGTTGTTGTTTTTATAGATGACATCTTAATTTATTCAAAGAACAACAGGGAGCATGCAGAACACTTGAGGATTGTATTGCAGACTCTCCAGCAGGAGCAGCTTCATGCTAAGAGGAACAAGTGTGATTTCTGGTTGGACAGTATAGCCTTCCTTGGGCACATTGTTTCAGCAGAAGGAATCTCAGTGGATCCCAGCAAAGTCCAGGCAGTGAAGGATTGGCCAATTCCGAGGACGGTGACTGAGATTAAGAGTTTTCTTGGACTAGCCGGATATTACAGACGCTTTGTCCAAGATTTCTCTAGGATTGCAGCCCCGTTGTCCAAGCTCACTCGGAAGGAGAAAGGTACTTGTGGACTGAGGAGTGTACTGCAGCATTTGAGCAATTGAAGCAGAGGCTCATTTCAGCTCCAATCTTGAGGACTCCCTCAGGTAGAGGAGGGATGGTCATCTACAGTGATGCATCAGGTAAAGGCCTGGGGTGTGTGCTTATGCAACATGGTCATGTTATAGCATATGCATCAAGGCAACTGAAGACTCATGAGCGGAATTACCCAACTCATGACTTGGAGCTAGCAACTGTTATCTTTGCCTTGAAGATTTGGAGGCATTATCTTCTGGGAGATAAAGTGTTGATATACACTGATCACAAGAGCCTCAAGTATATTTTCTCACAGAAAGAGTTGAATATGAGGCAGAGGAGGTGGCTTGAACTGATGGCGGACTATGATATTGACTTGCAATATCATCCGGGCAAGGTCAATACAGTTCCAGATGCACTAAGCAGGATGCCAGAGAATAGAATGCTTGTCCAAATCACTCAGCAGAAGGAGTTGATTCAAGACTTTATCAGATTGGACTTGATGATGGCTCGAGGAACTGAGAAGGCAGGACAGTTCATGGCTTTGCAGATTCAGTCATCATTGATAGATGAGATCAAGGAAGCTCAAAAGGAAGATCCCAGATTACAGAAATTCCGAGCTCAGGTAGAGGCTGGATTGAGGACTGATATCTGTATTCATCCAGATGGTGCCTTATATTTTGGTAGCAGGATTTGTGTCCCTCAAGGAGATGTTAGACAGAAGATTCTGGCAGAAGCACACAGTTCAGCATATTCCATCCACCCAGGGGGAAACAAGATGTATCAGGACTTGAAGAAGCAGTTTTGGTGGAATGCTATGAAAACGGAGATAGCCCAGTTTGTAGCCAAGTGCCTGGTGTGCCAGCAGATAAAGATAGAGCATCAGATCAGCTGGACTTCTACACCCCTTATCAATACCCGAATGGAAGTGGGAGCACATCACTATGGATTTTGTCACGGCATTACCTCGTAGTCCCAAGGGTAACAATGCTGTGTGGGTCATCATTGATCGCCTCACCAAGTCAGCTCACTTCATACCATTCAGGGTAGGTCAGTCAACAGAGGTTCTGGCAGACAAGTACATGAAGGAGATAGTTCGTCTGCATGGAGTTCCAGTCAGTATTGTATCAGACAGAGACACAAGATTCAGATCTCATTTCTGGGAAAGTCTCCAAGAAAGTTTGGGAACTCGTCTGAAATTCAGTACATCATATCATCCTCAGACAGACGGACAATCTGAGAGGACTATCCAGATTCTTGAAGATATGCTAAGGGCCTGCATGATTGAATTCCAGGGATCATGGGAAGACCATCTTCATTTGGCTGAATTTTCTTATAATAACAGTTACCAGGCAAGTATCAAGATGGCACCATTTGAAGCATTGTATGGAAGGAAGTGTAGGTCACCGATTTGTTGGGATGAAGTCGGTGAGAGGGGACTTTTGGGGCCAGAGATTCTGATTCAGACCACAGAGAAAGTCAGAATCATCAGAGACCACCTCAGGGCAGCGCAGAGCCGTCAGAAGAGTTGGCTGACACACAGAGAAGGCCATTGGAGTTCCAGGCAGGTGACCATGTGTTTTTTCAAGATCACCTACCAAGGGAGTTATCCGGTTCGGTACTCGTGGAAAGCTTAGTCCGAGGTACATCGGCCCATTCGAGATCTTGGACCGTGTGGGAGATGTATCGTACAGATTGGCTTTACCTCCATCTTTGGAGGGAGTGCACAATGTTTTCCACGTATCACAGTTGAGGAAGTATGTAAAGGATGATAGTCATATCCTGGATCACTCCGAACTGGAACTACAACCGGATTTGTCATATCAAGAGCAGCCGAGGGCCATATTGGATAGGAGTGTTAAGACACTGAAGAGCAAGGCTATACCATTGGTATTGGTGTCTTGGAACAGACATGCACCGGGAGAAGCCACATGGGAACGAGAGGATGTTATCCGAGAGCGTTACCCTCAACTCTTCACATCTTGATTTGGTAAAAACTCTTTCCTTCTATTCTTTTCTACTGTTATCTCTCTTCTTTTCCTTATCTATCTGTTACCTTTCCTGTTACCTTTCACCTTATGAAATTTCGAGGACGAAATTTTTGTAAGGTGGGTGGATTGTAATACCCTGTTCCCAGAATACGTACTTAGTTGCGTATTCAGTTTTCGACCGTATTTTTCGATTTACTTCCTGTATTTGACCGATTTCAATTTCAAATATCATTTTCCAATATATTAGATTTTCTATGATTTTCTGGATTTTTCCTGAATTAAAATAAATTTCTTCAAAACCGGTGTCGACCAGTGTCGCTGATCGATTCCTGGATTTTTATTTTACAAACGGTTAAGAATTTCTAGAAGAGTCTTTAGACCTTATTTCTTAGAATGATATTTCCTACTTAAATACTTTTTCTGAGAATTTTATGAATTTATGAAAATTTCAATGGAGTCGGTAAATTACTGATTCCGGGATTTTTAGTTTTAAAACTATAAAGTATTTCTTCAAACGGATTTCACTATACGTCTTCATATATTATTATTGATTTTTGGTAAAATTTACGAGTCGTTCCGAGATACTTGAATTCGGACGATTTCGGTATTTCCCGAAATGTTTTCCGCATCCTCGACTTCAACCCGGGAACTTGTATTTTCAATATTTTATTTTCTAAATCCAAGAGAAAATATCTTCTCCTTTATGATTTCTTTTCTTTTTCCTTTCCTTATTTCTTTCCTCCACAACCACAAGTTTTTTTTTCATTTTCCAAAATTCCATTTTCTCCAAAAATTTCAACTCCACACATTTTCTCACCTACTTCCTCATTAAATGCCCATCTTTTCTCTCTCTCCCATGGCCGGCCAAGTGGTGGCTAGGAGAGACACGTCACCTCCCCTTTTTGCACAAAACCCCCTCTCAAATTCTTTATTTGCATCTCCTTTACAAATCAAATCCTATATAAGTTTTCCTTTACATTCTTTTTCTTTTCTTCACTTCACCAAGAAAATAGCCTTCACCATTTCCTTCTCCATCTCAAACCCTAACTCCAAGCTCACCTAGGTTTTCATCTCCATCTCTAGCAACCATCTCTACCTTGAATTTGGATCGCATCTCTCTTCGTCGGAAGTATCGCCAAGGATCGAGTGGGTGATACCGTCGACTACGATCTCTTCCGAACTCGCATAGAACTTCGATTAACCGTTCGAGGTGAGTATATTTACTCACCAAGACTTGTAAACTCCTTTGTGTACTTGTGTTGACAAATCATGCACACTTGTGACATAAAAATCATATTTTTAGACCCTCAAACAAAACCCTAGAAATCTGTTCTGTTTGCTGTTTTCCCACGATTAGTCGACTAGATCTAGGGACTAGTCGACTAACCCACCTTAGTTGAAACGTAACATTTTCTGATTTCACAGTTTTAGTCGACTAGATCCTATTACCAGTCGACTAGAGACCCCTAGTCGACTACTATCTTGACCCTAGTCGACTAACCTTTTCCTGAACCAGAAAACCCAACTCTCGGCTCCAGTCGACTTAGCTTAGATATTAGTCGACTTGAGACCATTAGTCGACTACCATTTTTACCTTAGTCGACTAATATTTTCCTGAAATAAACCCCAACTCTCTGTATCACAGACTTAGTCGACTTAAGTATCCGTTAGTCGACTAGTAGTTCCCTGTTAGTCGACTACCCTTACAACCCTAGTCGACTAACTTTCCTGAAACAGAATTCCAACTCTCTGGAACCCAGTTTTAGTCGACTCATCCAGATCATTAGTCGACTTAAGACCCATTAGTCGACTAATCCTTCCACATAGTCGACTAATTCTGACTGTTTGACTTAGTTTGATTTCTTTTCTGGGATTGGATCTTATCATTGATACATGTGTGGCATATTATTCTCGTTCATGCTTCTTAACTGGTACTACATGACATGTTACTTGATAGACATTATCTCATATTACTTCATGACTTGTTATTACATATCATCGCTCCATAACTTGTTAAAATGTGAATATCACCACTTATCATGCCATCACTTGAACCAAGCATGATACACTTGACTTTTGCATAAAATGGACCAACTTACATATGGGTCGGGGGAAACATGCGGATATCGATATGTGTTCGTGTTTACAGTGGCTTTTAGGAATGTTGTGCACTCATGTTCCGGTCTGACCTGTGGGCCTCCAGGGGACCGAGGGGAGTGCTTGCTCCCTCTATTACTGGTACCATCATGATAAGGGCATACATAAGTCCCTCCTGTTTAGCCTAGCGGCTGGCTTCCGTCACCAAGCAACGGAACAATCCTGGACCGTTATCCCGGGCATGTACGGGGTCCACTGTAAACATAGTTCGTCGATACAACCGCTGATTTCCAATAACAACCTTGCTTTACTAGGATATGGATCTATGTGCTCTGGACGCTGGGTCACATAGCTAGATATCACAGTAAGACAAGTAATAATAATAAGATGTTAACTGTAGATCTAATGTATTAGGACTTTATCTCTTCATGCTTTTCATACTTGTCAGCTGATATTCCTTATATTGTTTCATACTACTTATTCATGTCTCTTAGCCACTTGGCTGTAGTCCGTTTATTGTTTATATGTCTTGACTCCCTTGGATTTGCATATTCAGATTCCGAAGCTTGGACCGAAGTGGAGCCAACTGCTGAGGATCGAGCCTATCTTAGTGGGCAAGCTGACTAGTTCCAGTTCCCTTGTGCCAGACTCCTCATTTTTGACTCACGGGATCTTCTTTCTACTCGTGAGCTTTTTGTATACATTCTTGTATCTTGTTCTTTTGGACTTGGTTGTGATAAATGACACTTGTAAAGTGTAATAGTTATCATATTCTGTATAACTTTGTACATGTATTTTCATGTTGGCATATGTATGTATACCACGCTTTGTGTTGTACTCTGATCCTTGCTTGTACTTTTATGCTTAGCGTATATACGTGGGGGGGGGGGGGGCAATTCCTGACCTACGTATATACGTCACAGTGACGTCCCCGTATCCGTGGAATCGGGGCGTTACACAAGTCCAAAAGTAAAGATACAATATGAACACAAAAATGCTCACGAGTAGGATGAAGATCCCGTGAGTCAAAGAGAGAAGTCTGGCACGAAGAACTGGAGCTAGTCTGTCAGCTCACTATGAAAAGCTTGATCCTCCGTGGATGGCTCCACTTCGATCCAAGCTTCGGAACCTGAACATACAAATCCAAGGGAGTCAGGACCTCCCAACAATGATCAGACTACAGCCAAATGGCAAGGAGACAAGAGTAGGAGGGTTAGAACAGTATAATAAATATCAACCAGCAAGTAATGGAAGCATAACGAGTTAAAATTGGAAAGATGTTGTATAAGCTTAGGTCACGGCTTTATGAGACTAGTACATCGAAGGAATAAGTCAACCAGGAAACCCTCATCTATATACCTTTATCTCATATCATCGTAATCCAAGCACATACAACGGAATAACAAAGTAGTTATATAACAGGAACACGTACAGGTATAATAAGAATACAGAATCATAACAGGAATCATGACATAACAAGTATTATAACAGGCACCTAATATTATTATTACTCGTCTGTCCCATATAGCTAGGTATGTGTCCAGGTGTACATCCTAACACACATACATCCATATATAAGCAAGGCGAGGGTTGTTACCGGAAGCAGATGGAGAACTGATAACACTTCTTATAGTAGTTCCCGTACACCCGGGACCAGTTTGAGGGCCCTAAGTCCCCCTAACACGAATCTCCTGTGGGCCCTAAGTCCCACTAACACGAACCGCCAATATTTTATTCCATTACTATAAGCAAGGTATCATTCCGGCATCCATCACTTCCTCCCATTCCCCATACAAGTTGTCCTTAACGTAGTTATCAGATTACGGGAAGGAGCAGGATCATAACAAGTCATAACAAGAATCATAACAGGAATCATAACATGCATAACTGGAATACATAACAAGAGATCAGGTACTACATTCCCGTTATCGTGATAATTATAAGAATCAAGTGTATCATGCCTGGTGCCAAGAGATAGCATGATAAGTGGTGATATCCATTAATTACCGAGTCACGACGTGAAAATATATAATAGCAAGTTATGAAGTAACAAGAGGTGATATGCATCCAGTAACGTGTCATGAAGTACCAGTCATGAAGTATAAGCAAGAATAGTATATAGCACATGTACCGAAGATAAGATCCAAATTCAGAAAGGAAATCAACTATAACAAACACCAAAGTCAGTCGACTAGGTGGAAAGAGTAGTCGACTAATAGTGATCTCAAGTCGACTAACAGTCTGGAATAGTCGACTAAAACTGGGTTCCAGAGAGTTAGGTTTCTGTTTCGGGAAAGTTAGTCGACTAGGGTGGAAAGGTAGTCGACTAACAGTCAATTCAAGTCGACTAACAGATACGTAAGTCGACTAAAACTGAGATACAGAGAGATGAGTTTCTGATTCAGGAAAAGTTAGTCGACTAGGGTGGAAAGAGTAGTCGACTAACAGTGATGTCTGGTCGACTAATAAATAACTAAGTCGACTAAAACTGTGTTCCAGAAAAGGTTACGTTTCAAATAGAGATCTCTAGTCGACTAATCCCTAGGTCAAGTCGACTAATCGTCTGAAAACCGAGTACAGAACAGATTTTTGATAGTTGTGTTTGATGGTCAAATAACATGATTTTGAAGGCACAAGTATATATAATATGTGAACACAAGTATGCTAGGAATTAGCCAAGTCTTGGTGAGTAAAAATACTCACTCGAATGGTTATTTGAAGCTCTACGCGTTCGGAAAGATCGAGGTCGACAATATCACCAAATTGATCCAAGGCGATACGATTGACGAAGAAATATACGATCCCAATCCAAAGTAGTAGTGGTTGAGGTGGAGATGATGGCCTTGGTGATGTTTTAGAGTTGGTGGTTGAAGTTGAGATGAAGGAGAAATCTTGTGGAGACAAATTCTTTGGTGAAGTGAAGAGAAAAAGAAATAGAAATGTAAAGGAAAAGTTTATATAAAATTTTGATTTTGTGAAGGAGGTGCAATTTATGTAGAAGAGGGGGTTTTTGCAAATAGGAGAGGATGAGGTGTCCCTCTTTTGGCCACTTGGCCGGCCATGGAAGAGAGAGAGAAAGAGGGGCATTAATGGTGGAAGTTGGTGGAAGTGTGTGGAAAATGGTTGAAAATTGGGAAAAGCTTGTGGCTTGTGGAGGAAGGAAGGAAATAAAGAAAAGGAAAAAGGAAAAGAAATTATAAAGGAAGATATTTTCTTGGCTTGGAAAATGAAAATATTGAAAAGACAATTTCCCGGGTTTAAGTCGAAGATGCGGAAAACATTTCGGAAAATACCGAAATCGCCCCGAAATCAAGTATCTCGGAACGACTCGTAAAATTTACCAAAAATCAATAATAATATTTTAAGACTCATGGTGAAATTCGTTTGGAGAAATAATTTATAGTCTTAAAACTAAAAATCCCGGAATCAGTTAGCTACCGACTCCGGTGGAATTTTCATAAAATCATAAAATTCCCAGAAAAAGTATTTAGGTAAGAAATACGATTCTAAAAAATAATGCCTAAAGGACTTTCTAGAATTTCAAATCCGATTGCAAATTAAAATCTGGGAATCGGTCAGCGGCACTGGCTGACACCGGTTTTGAAGATTTTCAATTAATTCAGGAAAATTTCAGAAAATCATATAAAATCTAAAATATTGGAAAATAATATTTAAAACTGAAATCGATCAAATACAGGAAGTAAATCGAAAAAATACGATCGAAAACTGAATACGCAACTAAGTACGTATTCCAGGAACGGGGTATTACATTTCACCTGTCATAGAAAAAAATTTAAAGAATTAGATCATCGAGATTAGGCCTGTCAATGGGTCGAGTTTGGGCGGTACAGGTGGTACCAGACCTGGACCCGTTTACCCAAGAGGGTACCATACCCGTCCTTACCCGCGGGTCCAAAAGGTGAGTTTCCATACCCGACCCGCTGTACCCGCGGGTCCAGACCCGTTTACCCGAACCCATAACAAAAGAAAAAAAGCAAGATACATAAACAAAAATATTAACAAAACACATGAAGAGAGGGGAAAAACTTTTGTAAAATGAAAGAAAGCATGTTTTAATATCAATAAAGGATGAAATGCAACAAGGTTCAAGAGGTGGAGGAAAAATTTTCGATGAAAGACTTTAATAAAAAAAAAATTTAAGGAAGGCCCCTAATTTATTTGGGAAAACACATCAATAAGATCATCCACTAATCAACCGACAGACTTTAACACTTAAAGCACAAAGGGATCATTTACTCATGGAGTCTGGAGCCTAAATCTCTAGGGTTTTAATTCTATTAGTATTATTTATATTTATGTTTTGAAATGGGTAAATGGGAAGTCGGGTCTGCTTCAAGTAAAATCAGACCGATCCCATTTAATAATCGGGTATACGGGTAAATGGGTATGGGTCAAGAGCAGCCCTTTCCATACCCGCTCAATCGGGTCGGGTTCGGTTCGGGTCTAGGTCTGGACCCGACCCATTGACAGGCCTAATCGAGATGACCCATGACCTGAGAATGTCGCTAAGGCATTCGACATTCGTAGCTAATATTAAGGCAACTTATGCTTTAATGCAAGTCTTAAATGATGATTTATCTAGTAATAAATTATGAATCTGTATAAGAAATATGAAATACTTTGATTATTACACATAAAGGAACCTCACAAGTGAAGAGAAGTAAGATTGATTTTCTTACTTCTCAATGAAAAACGTTAAGATGCATGAAAATGAAGCTATTAATGATATGCTTACACGTTTTAGAAAGATTACTAATGGCTTGATTTCTTTAGGTTAGCCTATCTCCTATGACAACAAAGTGAGAAAGAATATATGATCACTTCCAAAACCATGGGAAGTCAAGAAAATCACTTTGAAGAGCTAAACGACCCCAAGGAGACTTCATAGCCTTCATGGGTAATCTAAAAATCCATGAAATGGAGCTCAAAGCTTGGGAAGAACAAGAGTTACAAAAGAAGAAGAGAGTGGCATTCAAGGCCCCTCCTGGAGATTCAAATGATGAAGAAGATCCAAGTGAAAAATTATGTCCATGATCATGAGAAAAATAGGACACATGTTCTACAAGAAAGGATGCTTTGATAACAAGAACCGATGGCAAAGAAAGAAGAAAGACAAGAAGGAAGAGTTGTGTTATCATTGCAAAACGCCCGAACATCTCATTGTAGATTACCCAGAGATGAAGAATAAAGCCTCCACATAAAAGAAGCATTTTAAGAAGAGAGCGATGAAGACTACTTGGGATGACGCAAAAAGTGAATCCGAAGAAGTTGATACCACCATTGTATGCTTTATGGCACAGAATGACCAAGCATCAAAGGTACAATTTGAACCACTTTTAAATGATGCTGAAACTACATTTAAATAAACGGCCATGCAATTTCAAGAAGTTATGAAAAATATGAATTTCTTATATTTAAACATTTAAAATTGAAAACAAAAATAATGTGTAACACCTCGAGCCCGCGGTACTGATACGTTACTGTGACATATATAAATAGGTCAGAAATACCCTCACATATATACGTTAAGCATCAGTACAAGTAAGAATCAGAGTACGAAAGTACGTGGTGCATTATACATTCCAATATGAGTACAATTACAAAGTTATCACAAGCTGTGATACAATATTATAAGAATATTACGTCACTTGATAGGCGTAAATGTGAGATTATAAGAGATATACAATTATGAACTATACCAAAGGCGCTCACGAGTTACAAAAGGAAAACTGGAGAGCCTAGCAAGAGGCCAGGAAGGAAAGGACCCAGATGGTCAACTGCTGATGCATGACGCTATCGCTGCGCAACTCTAATCAACAGGAAGTTCACCGCAGTTCAAACTCTAAGATCTGAACATGTAGGCCCAGAGGAGTCAGAACTCCCTAACGAGTGGCAAGATGAGTGCCAAGTGGCGTGCATAGATAAACACACGTGTATCGATAAATCTGAGTCATAAGCATTCATCGAAAATATGTCGTGCGCATAGACACGCAATAGCAGGTAATGAGACATCAGTGAAGTAAATAGTACAAAACTAGCTATACAAGGCCAAATTACTGATCTGTGAGATTAGTACGTCGAAAGAATAATCCAAATAAGGAAACCCTTGTATATATATCTTGTTTTTCATATCACTGCATGGTTTCATATAACCCAATTATCTCATAAACTAAGAAAGCAACATCAAATTGATAGAAAATTGATAAAACTGATAGTACCGAATACGAGCAAATCCAGCTGTATAAGCTCAGTTTACAGCTTCATAAGATTAGTACATTAAAGGAATAATCCGTAACACCCCGTTCCTGGAATACTTACTTAGATACGTATTCTGATATTTATATCATATTTTTTGATTTAATTTGTATTTATGTGATTGTTTTGTATTGGATCTGGATTCGTGGGCTCGGAGTCAGCCCTAGTCTGAAACGGGGGTCCGATCCTAGTGTATTACTCGATTTTGCCTTTCTGATAGTCCAATTTGACCAATTTCAGTTTCAAACACTATTTTTCAATATTTTATATTTTTTATAATTTTTTAGAATTTTTCAGAATTTTTCTGCGAAATATCCAAAACCAGTGTCGGTCGGCATTGCTGACGATTCTCGGATTTTAGTTTTCAAAACGGGATTGAATTTTCAGAAACGGCTTTCACGTTACTTCTTAGAATTTCATTTTCTATCTAAATGTATTTTTGGGATTTTTCTAAATTTATCAAAATTTGACCGATTTTGGTGTCGACCGGTACTGCCGGAAAATTCTAGGATTTTTAATTTGAAAATCAGATTGAATTTCTCGAATCTGATTTCACCAGGCATCTTAAAATAATATTTTCTATTTATGAAATTTTTCGGAGTGATTCTGAAATAGCCAATTTTATCCTATTTAAATAATATTATTTTTTTCTTTCTCACTTCATTTCTTTCTTCATTTCTTTTTTCTTTCCCTTCCCAAAGTCAACCAACTGACAGCCCACTCCCCATCCCATCACATGCCAATCTCATCCCCCATCCTATCATTTTTTCCTTTTAAATAAACAATCTCCTCCCCTTTCCCAATCAATCCCTGTTCCTTTTCCTTTTTCCTTTTTCTTTTTCTTTTTCTTTTTCCTTCTCCTTTCTTTTCTTTTATCCTTCTTCTCTTCTTCCCCTGGCCAAAAACGCAGCCAACACAACAAGCCACCCTATCTCCTCCATTTCTCTCCCAATTCCTTCCTCTCTCTCTCTCTCTCTCTCTCTCTCTCTCTCTCTCTTTTTCCTCAAATTCTCCACCCAATCTCACTCTCTCTTACACTATTTTACTTTCCCCTCTCTAATTAACCTATATCTCTTCCTCTCTAATCCCGGAGGCTATATAAGTACCTACAAAAAATGTTAGTACCAAACACAGGAACATATATATCACTTATACTATTACAAACATTCCCCATACAAAATACAGTATACCCCACGGTACAATACAAATCCACGAAATCACCGATACAAATACAAAAACCTCTGATACAATAATTATACAATCTCCAAAATACAAATCAACCCGTTGAATCAGGGAAACCCAAAAGAAAGCGAGAACACTCGCCTAAATTTTCGAAAAATGACATAAATCTGGAATCCTAAGAACACGTGCATGTGCCACCAATATATTAAAATATAACATATTTATTTAGAGAGAAAATTAGAGAGGAGAGATAGAGAGAAATAAGAGAGAGAGAGTTTGCAAGAAGAGAGAGAGAGTATAGGAGAGAGATAGAGAGAGACAGACAGAGAGAGAGAGACACAGGAAGAAAAAGAAGAAAGAGGAAGGCTGCTCACGCAGTCCCCCACACAGGGGAAGGGACCACGGCCTGGCCGTTGGCCCAGGAGGCCAGAGGGGAGTCGTTGACCGCGCGCCGGCCACTAGTGGCCAGAGGTGGCACGCGACCACTCCAAGGAGGAGAGGGGAAGTTGGGGTGGTGTTGATGATGAGTGATGGGTGGTGGTGGTTTATTGAAGGTGGTGGAGTTGGATTTTGGCGATGGAAGAGATGAATTGGTGGGAGAGGTTGAAGATGATGATATGGAAGAAGGCGATGGTAGAGATTGTGTTGGGAATTGAGGAGTGGTGGTGGGACTTGGAGAGTGGGTGGTGAAAATTGGAGGAGGAAGTGGTGGATGTGGTGATGGGATTTGGTGGAGGAGATGGTGAAGTGGGAGGAGAATGGATGTTGTTGTGGTGGTGATGGGTGTTGAGATTGGGAGGAGGTGGTGTTTGGTTTTGAAGAAGAAGAGGGTGAAGATTGTGAAGGAGGAAGAAGGTGGAGATGGTGTTGTAGTAGAGAGAGGAGTTTGGGGGAGAGGGTAGGCCACCGTCGGCCTGGGGTCACCGGCGTGAGTCGCCGGAGGTGCGCCAGAGTGGGGTGCTGGTGGAGTCATCGGCCAAGTGGATGAAGAGACGAGAGAGAGTGGGAGAGATTAGAGAGAAAAGAGAGTGAGATTAAGAGAGAGAGGGAGAGAGATTGGAGAGATTAAATAGAAAAGAAGAAGAAAAAATGGGGATAAGACCTAGGTCTAGCCTAGGCTAGACCCGCATCAGGTCTGGACCCGCATGGGCATGAGCCCCGCGTTGGGGAGGAGAGAGAAAGGGAGGAGAGAGAAGTCGTGGGGAGGAGAAGATATTTTGGGGGATTTTTGTGTGGTGGAGAAAATTAAAAAAAGGAAAAGAAAAGAAAAAGAAAAGGAAGAAGAAAGAAGTGAGTGGAGGAGAAAATTGAAAAGAGAAAAAGAAAAGAAAATTCTCTAGGTAAAACTTCGCAATCTGGAAAAACCCTAAAAACACCGAAAAAGTCCGAAAAATAAAGTAACTCAGAAAGACCCTCAAAATTCATACAAATAAAAAATATTATTTTAAGTTTTATGGTGAAATCAAATTTCAAAATTCAATCCATTTTTCAAAATAAAAATCCTAAAATCTACCGGCGATACCGATCGACATCAAATCCGGTTGAATTTTAATAAATTTAGAAAATCTCTAAAAATGTATTAGATAGAAAAATGTGATTCTAAGAAGTATTGTGAAAGCATTTTAGAAATTCAGTTTCGTTTGTAAGTTAAAGATTCGAGAATCAATTGGCGACACCTGTCGATACCGGTTTTGAAGATTTTGCAATTTAATTCAGAAAAATCTCAGAAAATCATGAAAATTCTAAAATATTAGAAAACATATTTGAAACTGAAATCAGTCAAACTTGATTAGCAGAAAGGTCAAATTGATCAATACACTGGGAGATCGGGTCCTTAGTTCAGACTTGAGTTGATTCTGAATTCAGGAATTCAGCTCTAAATACCAAATGATGATATAAATAATCATAAAATAAATAAATATGATAAAAAATTGAAAGAGTATGATCGAGAAATCAGAATACATATTTAGGTATGTATTCCAAGAACGGGTTATTACATAATGCATTATTATCTAAATTAGAAATTAGCCTAAAAAAATTAAGTTTTAACTATCTCTCATAACAAGATTAAAAAAATTTGATACACATATAAACATGTGTCACACAAAAACACTAATATTTCTTTTGATCACAAAGAAGTAAAAAATGAAAAAAAGATAAATGATTTAAGCTCAATTTTGAGCAAGTGTGCTTTTGATAAAAAAAATTAAAATCTATGTTTCAAAAGACAAGTTCCAAAGAACAACACATGTGCTCCATACACATCATGCTCACATGTATGCTAAGTATACCAATGTATACATTGAGGCCGAAAAGATCATTTAGCAAAGTTTTAATATAGAATAAATGTTATAAATAAACATATTTGGTACGTAAGATTAATTCTATAGGACCCAAAAAAGTTCTAGTACCTAAAGATTTTTCAATCTATTGATGTAGGTACGCGTCAAGACTACGCGACGTAGAGAGCGATGGTGCCTTGATAGTGGTTGCTCGAGATATATGACGTGAGACTCAACAATTTTACAACCCTATCAATAATATTTGAAGGTGACTCCATCACCTTTGGAGATAACTGAATAGGAAGAATCATCAGTTTTGGTAACGTTCAAATTGGGACACTCCATTAGTAGAAAATGTAGCTTTAGTTAATGGTCTCAGACATAATTTGTTAAGCATTAATCAATTTTGTGACAAAGACTTAACAGTTATATTTGATTTCACTTGTTGCAATGTAACTGATAAAAAAAAATGCATGTATATTAACTGAAAATAAGAAAAATAATATTATATAATTGATATGTTTAATTTAGATTGTAATATAACATGTGTTACCGCTATAAATGAAGAATTTTGAATATGGCATCAGAGGTCAGGTTATATTTCGTTTGACCATCTCTTCCGTATCGAGTCGAAGGACGTAGTTAAAGGTATTTCTAAGTTAAAGTTTGAAAATAATCATGTTTGTGATGTTGCCAATTTGAAAAGCAAATAAAAACCTCTTTCAAATCAATTAAGAATAGCGTATCAACTCTATTACATAAAATTTGTTCTCTAATAATGAGAAGCACTCATGCTCCCAGAAAAGGGAATTATATGGTGCAGGCTCTATGAGGATTTGGCAAATGGATCACCTCAAAAGAAAATTTAAAAATTTAAAGATTTGAAATGTAAGCACTATAAGTTATAAAGTGAAAGGTTTTCTCTTGAACTTATGTATTGAAATGTAATGAAAAGTTGCAGTATATGTACACATTAAAGTCAACATGTGTTCAAAAATCAAGGGGAGAGAGGAGAAAAAAAACATGTGTCCTTAAATCAAGGAAATGAAGAACATGTGTAAATGCAATTTGAAGAAAAAAACATCTCTAATATTCAAGAAAAAATTTGAAATTCAAATTTTAATTCAAAAATCATATATCCTAAATTCAAGGAAGGAAAATATGTGTAAGTTTAATTTGAAATTCCAAATTTAAAGTAGATGAAAATACATCTCTAATATTCAAGGAGAAGCTTGAAATTCAAATATAAGATATCATATATTAGCCTTTTACATGCTGACTGCACTTATTATTGATTCTCACGCGCTGCAAAATGCGAAGCTAGACAGCGGACTACACAACGGGCGCAGGTTGGAAGAGGGAACCATCAGGTTGGCCTTGACAAGCCTGAGGCAACACTGCGGGTTCAATGCTTCGTATGGAAGCTCATCAATGGCAAGAATCTCACTAGGGTCTTTCTCGCCAACAGAGTAATGTTGCAACTTCTAACTTCCCAGAAATGTGAATGCTGCAGCTCTGGAGGCACGTATGGAATCACTTCATCACCTGTTCCTTGAATGTGCCACACTGCAGCCCATTCTCTAGATGCTTGATCATCGTGGCAAGCATAATATCAAGAAGCCAGCTTTACTCAGTCTGCAGTGGCGTATGTTTCTTTGGATGTGGTGGAAAACTAGGTACTGTGAGATTTTTGAAGGCACTCCCATAAATTGAGGAGACCTTTAGCAAAAGATGAGGAGAGATTTTTTTTAAAATTTTTTTATATAGATAAAATCGTGAGATAAAAAAATCTTGGTGTTTCAAGATTTAACGAAATATTTTCAGGATTAAAAAGTACAAATTTACATTAAAAAGCTCATATTCTCAGCGTAATCGTGACTTCTCTTCTCCATTATAGATGTATCGTCAACTGCTTGAACCCGTTCAATTCTAGATCAGATTTTTCATCTTTACTGTCACAATATCTGCGTCTCAATATCATCATCCGTGATGAGATTCCCACCACCGACTAAAAGGTTACTTGAACAACTAGAAAGGCACCAGAAGTCCATCTTAATCACTTGCTCCAGAGATAAGAGATGGGCTCCAGCCATAATGTACAAATTGATGGAATAGTTGAAGCCCATGCTGTGTACTGACTGACATTTCCAATTTTATATGAAAAAGAAGCAAGTCTTTTTTCTTGTTGCCCTGTGCCACAGTATAGGTTCTCCACATAACATTGATCCATCTAAAGAAATTTTTTTTTTTTTTTTCCAGTGAGGAGTCAGTAGAAACTGCTTCTAAGACATAATATACTGATCGTTAAGATTACGATGTGAATATATTGTGAAAGTAAATGAAAACTTAAAGATTACAAAAATCTGTGCATAAGAGTAGTCGACTAGTACTAGGTATAGTCGACTAATCTCAGAGATTAGTCACTAATACATTGTATAGTCACTAGCTTGGCCAACAGAGAGTCGGGGGTTCTCGAATTTGTCGGAATAGTCGACTAGTATTTGGGCTTAGTCGACTAATACATAGTATTAGTCGACTAATACCTTTGCCTAGTAGACTAATGTTGGATCTAGTAGTTTTTTTGGATCTATTTTGAATTCGAGTTGGATTCGAGTTTCCTTTATTCTGAGACGGTGATTGTTTGTATTGATGGAATTTGTTTAGGATTAGGAGAGTTCTATGGTCTATAAATAACTCTCCTTAGAGGTGGTCTTCAATATATTATTTCGAAGAGAATCCAATGAATTTGCAATTCCTAAGAGTGTAATTCGTCTAGGTGAGAGATTTGTGAGAGAAGCTTAGAATGGGTTCGCTGTTCTTAGCGATCATCAAGGGTTTGTAATCTTCTCAACATGAGGTGTAACTAATTCTTATTATACTCTCCCAAAGTTTCAATAAAATTTCTCTCCTTCTCCCGTGAACGTACACACGATCTGTTTGATCGGTGGAATCACATTATATTGTTTGTTGCTTTCTATCTATTTTGAAATATCTTTTTCTCCTCTTCTTCACGTTGCCTTAGTAAATCTTGTGGTTTATTTCTGCTGCACCGCCCCAGTCGATACGGTAGTAGGGGCATCCCCTGAATTCACAATAATTGGTATCAGAGCATACAGATTGTGCAACAATTGGTATCAGAGAAAGATCAATGTGAAGATGTCTGCGATCAAGATCGATATTCAAAAGTTTGATGGCGTCATTAATTTCAACAGATGACAGATTAGGATGAACGACATCCTTACGCAGAGCGGGTTGAAGAAGCACTACTCGGGAGGAAGAAAAAGCCTCATGACATGAAGAAAGAAACTTGGCAGGAGTTGGATAAGGAAGTCTTGACGGTTATTCAGTTTTTCATGGCGGACGAAGTGTTGGATGAGTTTTCTACAAAGAAAACGTCATCATTGTGGGAGCGACTTCAGGACCGCTATCTGAAGAATTCGTTGA
Organism: Agave tequilana; assembly: GCA_038442645.1. Classification (NCBI taxonomy): domain Eukaryota; kingdom Viridiplantae; phylum Streptophyta; class Magnoliopsida; order Asparagales; family Asparagaceae; genus Agave; species Agave tequilana. The sequence continues at coordinate 21,555 of JAVJIF010033745.1, forward strand.
CGAATCAGTTGATTCAGAAGCAGTATCTCATTTTTCTCCACATGCATGAAGGTACACCTATCAAATCTCACATTGTAGAATTTTTGTCTATTATCAATAATTTAAATAAGATAGAGGTTAAGATAGAAGATGAGGATCAAGCACTTCTATTACTGTGTTCTTTACCTTCTTCATATAAGAGCTTTAAGAAAGCTATCATCTATGAAGGTAAGTTAACAATTAAGGTCAATGAGGTTAAGGAGGATCTGCTCAACAAGGACAAAATTGACACCCAGTTGACATGTGAGTCTCATCTTGATGATTTCGGCCAAGTTCATTATACAAGGAACAAGAGTAATAATGAATGTTCCACGAGTAACTCAAAACATAAGAGTTTGACGTGCAATTATTGTCACAAGAAGAAGCACATTAGAGCTGATTGTTGATTTCGAAGAAAAGATAACCAGATGTTAATATCACTGAATTGATTGGAGAAGGTGAATAACAGTGCAACGTTCTATCATTTATAGACAGATCAATTGGTAACAAAGATAAATGAATTATTAACTCTGAATGTTCATAGCACATTAGTTCCAATAGGAAGATGTTCTCTTCATACACTTCAGTTCAAGGGGTAGATGTCTTCATGGGGAATTCTGCTACAAGAAAGGTGATTGGAAAAGGAACAATCCAGTTTCGGTCATATGATGGACGCATCACTACTCTTCAAGGCGTTCGTCATTTCCAAACAAGGTACAATCTCATCTCTCTTGGAGCCCTACAGGGGAAGAGTTCCGTTTCAGTTCTGAAGGTGATCTTATAGAAGTCTCCAAAGAGGCCTATGTGAGGTTTCAGGCCAAACATGTTGACAACGTGTTTATGTTACAAAATTTAGAAGTTACAGTTGGTGGATTGCAGTTATTCTCGGCTTCGAAAGCGGTGGTTGTGGAACAATCTGATACTACGATGGTTTCGAGTTCGGATGTTCAGTTGTACCCCGAGAGAGATAGGGACTACATGCGCAATAAGGTAGTTTAGATCGTTACTCCTATTGTGAAGCAAATTCTCATAGTTCTTGTGTAAACCAAGGAGATCGTTGGGTAACAAAATTCAGGTTAGGCCTGAACTTATTCGACCTAATCAATTATGAACCCCATAAGGGGGTTATGGAGAAGAGAGAGTGAGATGGAGAGGAAGTCAAGTTTGTTTAATTGTGCTTGGATGCGAGAACATGGAGCATCGTGGCTATTCTCGGACTTGGACGTATTCAAATCAAGAGGGAATTGTAAGGATTATGACGTGAATACGTCGTGAAGGTAGACGAACACTCGAAGATCAAAGAATGGACGTATATAAGAATCTGTGCATACGAATAGTCGACTAGTACTAGGTATAGTCGACTAATCTCAGGATTAGTCGACTAATACATTGTATAGTCGACTAGCTTGGCCAACAAAGCGTTGGGGGTTATCGGATTTGTCAGAGTAGTCGACTATTATTTGGGCCTAATCGACTAATACATGGTATTAGTCGACTAATACCTTGGCCTGCTCGACTAATGTCAGATTTGGTAATTTTTTTTCTGGATCTGTTTTGAGTCCGACTTGGATTCGAGTTTTCTTTACTTTAAGGCAGTGATTATTCGTATTGAAAGAGTTTGTTTAGAAATAAGAGAGTTCTATGGTCTATAAATAACCCCTTAGGGGTGGCCTTCAATGTATTATTTCGAAGAGAATTCAATAAATTTGTAATTCTTAAGGGTGTAATTCATCTAGGTGAGAGATTTGTGAGAGAAGCTTAGACACAAGGGTTCGCTGTTCTTGGTGACCATCAAGGGCTTTTAATCTTCTCAGCGTGAGATGTAAGTAATTTTTATTGTACTCTCCAAACTTTCAATAAAGTTTCCCTTCTCTCTGGACATACACACGATCCGTTTGATCGGTAGAACCACGTTATATTGTTTGTTTGCTTTCTATCTATTTTAGAATATCTTTTTATTCTCTTCTTCACGTTGTCTTAGTAAATCCTGTAGTTTTGTTTCCGCTGCGCCGCCTCAGTCGATCCGGTCGTGGGGACGACCATCCCCGAAATCACATCAAATTACAAAAAAAATTGGGATTAAACTTTGAAATTTCATTGATTTTTTTTACTTTCTTTCGCTCTGGGATGCCTATCAGTTCTTTCCCGAGATCTAAGAGATTTGACACTATCTTTGCCAAAGTTTGACACGTTAATCTGATCTTTTGCTTTTATCACTAGATTTGGCTTGTTCTCGTGTCAGATCTGAAGGATTTGGGGCGCTATCCCAAAAGACTAGTCTTCTAATTAGAGTTACCTAAATTCTTATATACTTAGGACCATCCCCATGTCTAGCCGTTGTGAGACTATCCCAAAAGAATAGTCTCATGCCTAAAAAAGTTAATCTACCAACTGTTTGGTTAATAATTTTGAAATAAATAAATATATCTAAACAGATAATTTCTTTTAGCATATATTAGCTTTCCAACACTCGAAACAATACACAAATAAGTAAATAACAATTGACTGGGAGCATCTAAATTAATTAAGCTACGCAACTCACACAGCTAATCTATGGCTTCAGGCTTTCTTTATACAGTTCCAGATATTAATTATGGCATTTTTATTAATTAAATTATGTCTTAACTAACGTTTCATCCCTAGTTAAGCCTCACTTCCAAATAAGATGACGCAGATTAGGAGCATCTAATTGGAATCTTCTGCTCAATTCTTTAATTTATTTTTAAAAAATCATGATTACATCTCTAACACTAGTCGTTACATTAGTTATATACACTCCAAGAATCTACAATTAGCTTATTATAATCTAAATGACTTAATAATTAGGGAATCTTGACTGTGAAATATAATTTTCATATTACACATACAATATAAGAAAGTTCATCTAAAAAAGTTTGTTCTCCTCTAACTTGTTTCCTAGCATGAGTAATCCAATATCTGAAGAAAGAAAACAAAGTCACAGCTTGATTATTTGGGATGTTGTTTGGATGTTTTTGCTTAAAAGTATTATTTTTGCTGGTTACAATTTGGAAGCCATAGAACTCAGAGTTGAGATCTTAATCAAGAAATAAATTAACCAACCCTATCAACTAAGATCTCTAGTGTTTAATTTATATCTGTAAAAAGGTAAGAAATTAAAGTGACACCTGGATCTTGATAGAAATGATTAATTAACAATGTTTTCAGCAAATCGAGGCAAATTAAGCTAATCAACATAGTGTGAGTGAGATCCAGAGATCTGGATCGAATTATACACACATCACTTGAAACACATGCTGTCTGCAACCGTGAAAGCAGAAACTCCAAATCTAAACAGGCCTGCATAATAATCCAACTCTTCATCAAATCTTCATTAGAAAGTTGTAAGAAAATACATCAAGTTTCACATGTAAACAATGCATCCAGTAGCTTTTACATATATAGAGAGA
>JAVJIF010033745.1:30000-138910 GCA_038442645.1 Agave tequilana
CTAATTGCATTCAAACTGTCAAATACGTCTTGCGGTCTGTGAAGCCTCCAAACTGCGCCTGACAGCTGTCTAGCCTATCCGAGTTGCTTCTCCGCTCGGAGTGAGAACGCCTTCGAACTGCTACTCTGAGCTGTCTTGCTCTCATCTACGGAGTGATGCCAAGCAACATCTCTGAGTGACTCTGAGTTACCTCTCCGATAGTGAAACTCTGATCTCGCCCAAACGCCCATGCCCAGAGTGCTTTGCCCTCGCTCAGGGTTGTGTAGAGGGGACCCCCAAGCTGACCTGATCACGCCGATCGATCCGCGTAATGACTCTGCGTTGGGCGACAAATCATCTTCCTGTGCACTATCCGCGTCTTACAACGGCTATGTGACTATTTAGAACGGCTGACAGGCCAATCTTCTGCAACATTTCTTACTCATCTTCAAATATCAAATTGATTAAATTAAAAAAACTCCATCATTTTAGATCTACCCCGCACAATCTTTTGTTTATAAAAATAAGTAAAAAGAAACAACTTGTTGGTATACTAGTGGATGTGTTGGGCCGAGAAAGAGATGCACATACTGTTTGAGGAAAGGAAGTACAGTGTACCGCAAAGATGACAGAATCGAAGGAACAGTACATGTACTGTCCTCCATGTGGGACCCAGCAGAATGTCGGCAGACTCTGAAAGCGACCGGGTGACCAATAGGGCATCAGACGGCAGGCATTGACTGTCCGCCAAACTCGCGAGTGCAGGCGCGCCAATCACAAACTGCACGGTACAACAAACAAGAGTGTGATGGCATGCATGCATCAATCTATTATGCTGAATGTGTCATGGACACATTAAGATGAGATACATAAGTATAACACAATTTTAAATAGAGATCAGAACTCATACTATTAACTCATCCATCAGGTCGTTGGAAAGATATTTATTGAACTTAGTTTGACCCAAAAGTAGAAACACATAGTTAAGTCATGATATTTAATTTATATCCAATCACCTAATAAATCCAACTCATTCTTTCCTTCCCTTAAATCATTTAATTCTGTTGTAAAACCCGAGAAACTAGAATATCGAAATAGAGAATTATATACAGAGTAGAAGTAGGAATTCTTATTGATTTCTGAAGTGTACATTGAAATAAATCAGGAGGGCCTATTTATAGAAAAACTTTGAGGTACTATGCATGCTTGCGTCATCGCTTGCATCATCGCATAGGAAAATCATTAATACTGCACAGTAAGGTTGCAGCCATCGTTTCATAACACTCCCCCTTGGCTGTCAACAATATATGATGTCTCATTAAAACCTCGCTAGGAAAACTCAGTGGATAAAACCATAGCGAAAGGAAAAAGAGTATACCATCTCTGTATACGTGTTCTATGCTGCCTCGTTAAAAACCTTATCATGAAAATCCCGTAGGATAAAACCATAGTAAGAGAAAAAGAGTGCAGCCACGTAAGCTCCCCCTTAAGTTGGTATGAGTAATTCTTCTTCATAAATCTCGCAGATGACACATCTCAATATCTCGAATGAGCTTTTCTGAGTTTATAGTGGGAAGTGTCTTTGTAAAGAGATCTGCCGCATTATCACTTGATCGGATATATTGAATATTAATTTTCTTATCCTTTTCAAGCTCTTGGCTGAATGAGAAGAACTTTGGGGGTATATGCTTGCTTCGGTCGCTCTTGATGAATCTTTCCTTCATTGAGCGACGCTTGTAGCATTGTCTTCAAACAGTACTGTTGGATCTCTATTGACCGGTAATCCACAAGTTTGCTTGGATGTGTTGAGTTACAGACTTTAACCATACACATTCTCGACTTGCTTCATGAAGTGCTATGACTTCAACATGATTAGAAGAAGTGGCAATAAGTGTCTGCTTTTGTAAACTCCAAGAGATCGTTGTACCTCCATATGTGAACACTATCTTGTTTGGGACCTGGCTTTATGTGGATCTGACAAGTAACCTGCATTTGTATAACCAATCATTTCTTGTTTTGATCATCTGGAATAAAACAAACCAAAATTAGTTGTTCCTCGAAAATAACGAAATACATGCCATTCCAATGTCTCCGTGTAGGAGATGAGATAAATCTTGCTAATAAATTAGTAGCAAATGATAAATCTGATCGGGTACAATTAGCCAGATACATAAGAGCTTCAATTGCACTTAGGTATGATACTTTAGGACCAAGAACCTCTTCATTATTTTCGCGAGGGCGAAATATTCTTTTCCACATTTAATGATCTAACAACCATTGGAGTGCTTAAAGGAATTGCTTTATCCATACTAAAACGTTTCAAGACCTTTTCAGTATAATTTAATTGATGCAAAAGTATTCCATTTTGAAAGTTCTCAATCTGTAAACTATACAATATTTGATTTCCCTAAGGTCTTTCATTTCAAATTCATTATTTAAATACATTATTGCTTCTAGGATTTCTTTATGAGTCTCAATGATGTTTAAATCATCAACATATACAACAATGATAATGATTCATGATGTTGTTTTCTTTATACAAACACATGGGCATATAGGATTATTCACATATCCTTCTTTAACAAATACTCGCTTAAGCGATTATACCACATGCGTCCTGATTGTTTTAACCTATATAACGATCTTTGTAATTTGATCGAATATAATTCTTTGGGTTCTGAACTTAATGCTTCAGGCATCTTAAATCCTTCTGGGATTTTCATATAAATATCGCTATCAAGCGACCCATATAAAAAGCTGTAACAACATGCATAAGACGCATTTTAAATTTTTAGAAACTGCTGGCTGATGAAAAATCTAAACGTAATTGCATCCATTACTAGAGAATATGTTTCTTCATAATTAATTTCAGGTCTTTGTGAAAAATCTTGAACAACAAGTCGAACTTTGTACCTCACAATCTCGTTTTTCTCGTTGCGTTTTCGCACAAAAACCCATTTGTATCCTACTGGTCTCACGGCTTCAGGCGTGAGTATAATAGGTCTAAATACTTTACGCTTATTAGAGAATTAATTCAGCCTGTATAACGTCTTTCTGTTTTATCCAATCATGTCTATTTTGACATTCAGTGACGGATCTTGACTCAGGATCCCCACTTTCGTTAGCAATATCACATGCTACGGATAGGAAAATATTTCATCCATATTTTTCATCTCATTTTGATTCCATAATCCTCCTGTATTGACATAATCAATAGAGATCTCATGATTTTCTATACCTTGAAGATTTTTCATCTCGCGATTTGTCTTATTTTGTATTTCTTCTGGAGCACATTCTTTCGCATGGGATCATCATGCTTATCTGCTCTTTTTCTTTTTAGAAGATTTTTATCCTTGGAACTGATTGGTTTACCACGCTTCAGGCGTGTCTTAGACTCATTAGTTACTTCATTCTCAGATTGTCCTTTTGGGATTTCAATCAGAGCAGAAGTATTTACAGCTGGTATGTATAATTTAGTCACCCTTTTCGTATCAGTGAACACATCTGGCATTGATTTGTTATTTCTTGTAAATGCATAATCTTTTGCACTTCTGACTCACACTGTTTTGTGTGAGGATCAAGATGTAATAAAGATGGTTCACTCCATGTAATCTCCTTTTCCAGCTGTTTCTCTTTCTCCCCCTAATACTGGGAAAATTGCCTCATTGAAATGATAATCGGCAAACTGAGCCGTAAAAACATCGCCGATTTTAGGTTCAAGATATCTTATAATAGAGGAGATTCATAGCCGACATATATTCCCAGTCTTCTTTGAGGACCCATCTTTGTACGTTATAGTGGAGCAATCGGTACATATGCCGTACAACCAAAAATTTTCAGATAGAAAATATTTGGTTCTTGACCAAATGCTAATGTAGAGGGGAGTACTCATGATATGCATTTGGACTGATGCGAATTAATGCTGCAGCATGTAAAATTGCATGACCCCATATAGAAATAGGAAGTTTTGTTCTCATTATTAATAGTCTAGCATAAGCTAGAGGCGCTTAATCAGTGATTCAGTCAAACCATTTTGTGCATGTACATGGGTAACATGATGCTCAACAGCTATCCCAATTTACATACAAAATCATTAAAGGCCTGAGATGTAACTCACCAGCATTATCGAGTCTAACTTTCTTGATTGTATAATCAGAAAATTATGCTCGTAATCTAATTATCTGCGTAAGAAATCTCACAAATGCCACATTGCGAGTTGATAATAGATAAACGTGTGACCATCTATTAGAGGCATCTATTAATACCATAAAGTATCTAAATGGTCCATACAGTGGGTGAATAGGCCCACATATATCACTTTGGATTATGTTCAAGAAATGTAGGTGATTCAGTTTTTATTTTAACTGGTGATGGTCTCATGATTAATTTTCCTAGAAAACAAGCTTCACATGAAATTTTACTAGTTTGAAGAATCTTCTGGCCCTTTAATGTATGTCCATGTGAATTCTCAATAATTCTTTACATCATTATTGAATCAGGATGACCTAAACGGTTATGCCACAGAGTTAATGTCTCTGTATCTTCTTTAACTATCATATGCGACTCCATCACATTTATATATGTGTAATGCAATCCTGAGGAAAGCCTTGGTGGTTTTTCTAATATGCACTTCTTTCCTGATACATAAGTAGTAAGATACATATACTTCATATTTCTTTCAGTTGTAGACTGAGTATCATATCCATGAAGATATATATCATTAAAACTTAACAAATTTCTTTTGAATTTTGGTCAAAACAAAGCGCCTTTTATGAAAAACTTTGTTTCATTTGGCAATATAAAGCTGGCTTTATCAGTTCCTTCATTCAGTTTACAGGACCTGATATTGTATTGATAATTGGCTTTATTGTATTTAAATCAAAGAAGTACATTTTATGTTTGAGAATAGTATGTGTTGTACCACTATTCGGTATGCAAATATCTCTAGTTTTGGTCCTGACTTCATCATTAGAATAATCCATATCAAAGGTTCATGCAAAATAAATCATTTGATGAGAATAAAATTTTAAACATATTATTATAAATGAAAATTTACATTCAAAGATAAATTTGACAATAACAAAACATGGTAATACAATCATATATCTAATTATCACCAGTATCCATAGAATCACGACGGGTTGAAAGATCAGCAAAATCATCAGTAAAATCTAAGACATCAAAATGAGTTGAATCATCCATAGGATCATCATATTCAGTGAAATTCACTTCCTTTTCTTTTATTTCAAGGATGTCTTATAAAACTTAGAAAGGTGCTCCGGTGTTCGACACACTCGAGCCCAGTGCCTTTTAGAGCCACATTTATAACAGGAATCTTCATGATTCTGAAGAGAACTTTCACGAACATTTTTCTTTTATTATGTCTTTCTACATGATGATTCTTGTGCTTCGCATTATTGTGTGAAGGGTTGTAAAATTACTTCAACCGCATCCACGGTCACGACCATGATTATATCCTCGTCCATAATTTTTAAAAAATGTAGCATTTGCTTCTAGAAATGCTGCTGATTCAGTAGAACGAGATTGATAATTTTTGATCAAAAGTTCATTATTCTTCTCTGCCACAAGAAGAGATGAAATTAATTCAGAATATTTTCTTAAAACCACACAACCGATATTGTTGTTGCAATGTTATATTAGATGCATGAAATGTGGAGTAAGTTTTCTCAAGAATTTCTTCATCTGTGTATCCACCCCATAGAATTTCAATTGGACACTGTTCTGAACATTGTAGAGTTATAATCGCTGACTTTCTTGAAGTCTTGAAAGCACAAAACTTTTCATTCATCACGTGTGACAGGGAGCACAACTTTCTTTTGATGATCAAATCTTTTTTGAAATTTTTTCACAAGACACTTGGTCTCTTTCTGTAAGATATTCACATTTTAAACATTCATCAAGATATCTACGAATAAAGATCGTCGCTTTTGCCTTTTCTTGCGACGACATAGAGTTCATCTCTTTTAGGTTTCAGTGAGATCCATTGACTCGAGATGCATATCTATGTCAATAACCCAAGACATATAATTCCCTCTCGTGATATCAAGTGGAATGTACTCAAGCTTTGCAAAGTTTGACATGGTGATAACTATAACACAATACAAAAATAATTAGAATCACAATATTTTATTTCACAACAAAAATATTAAAACTTACATTTCAATTATAATAACGACAAACAAAGAGGGAAGATGAACATTAAAATTAAAAGGTTCAGGTGAAAATCACTTGGATACTATCTACAACAAAAATGATAATGATATAGATGATGACGACGACAATAATAAACTTCAAAAATGGACTAAGCATCTTGCGAAAATTTTGACTAAAAAGCTTGTGAAGATGATAAAGAAAATTGAGAATGAAGAGAGATTGAGAAGTGAGTTATGTGGTTTAGAATTCACCAATTTATAGAATAAAAACTAGCTGTTTATAGTCGTTTATAGCCGTTGAGGAGAGAGAAAAAGTAATTTAGATTTAATACAATTAAATATTATAATAAAGAAGATGGTAAAATAAATGCATTGTATTACGAATATTTATGAGTTATAATATAAGCACACCACTCTACTTGGTGGGTATTTTGCAGACATAATTAATGAAGCAATAAATAAGAAATAAATATCGGCACACCACGCTACTCAGTAAACCTTTCAGTGAGTGTTTATACAGATATAAATAGCAGAACAATAAATATATAATATTGATAGCTTGAGGTTTATTCCACACAAGCATCAATTGAGAGGTTAGTAAATATAATAGCAAGAAATATTATTAGCTTGTCATAATCACATCACTTTATTATAAATATGTGACAGTCTCTTTTCATATATAGTAGGTGTTATATGAATATAATTAATATAATAATCTAGTTTTCGTAATCACATCACATTACTATAAATAGGTGGCAGAGCCTCCTTTCATATATGGTAGTGGTGTTATACGAGTATTATAAGTAGAACAATTTGTCATTTTTACCTTGAGATAGTAGAGGTAGAGGCTGAGACTTGTGATATGGCTTTTCCTTAAGCAATGGAAGTAGAGGCTCGTGTAACCCCCTGCTTCCCGGTGTACGTATCACCGTATCAGTACGCGATACGACGTACAAAATTGATTTGACCTCCGTAGTAGTCCGATTGAGTTGCTTTCAGTTTCACAAATTATTTTCTAATATTTTAGATTTTTCAGGATTTTTCTGGATTATTTTGGAAAATCTCCGTAGTCGGTGTCGACCGATACTGCTAATCGGCTTTCCGAATTTTATTTCACAAACGGAGTAGAATTTGGAGAATCGACTTTCACCGTATGTCTTAGAATCACATGAGATACGTTTGGGTATTTTTGGGGATTTTTCGAAATTTATCGAAAATCGGGCCAAACCGGTGTCGCCCGTATCGGCGAGACACTCGGGATTTTTAATTTGCAAATCGGATCGAATTTCTTCAAACCGTCTTCATATTACGTCTCAGGATAATATTTTCTATTTTCTATAATTTTTGGGTATCGTTCGGAGCTAGTCGAATAGTGGGCCAAAATTATAAGATTAAATTATTATTTTTTTTTAAAAAGAAATCCTTCTTTTTCTTTCTTTCTTCTTCCAGCCTCTTCTACACGACTCCTCCACCGCCTAACCAACCGACCCTCTCTCTCTCTCTTATATCTACTACCTCTCTCTCTCTCTCTCAAACAAATCTCTCTCTCTCAAACTCTCTCTCTTCTCTAACTCTCTCTCTAATTTCTCTCTCTTTCTTCTCTCTTTCTCTCTAACCTCTCTCCCCTCTCTCTATGCTGCAGACACCCCAAAAGGGGGCAACCCGCAGCCAGCCGCAGGCCGCATGCCGCCGCCGGCCGCCGGCTGCCGCCCCCGGCCGTCGCCGCAGGCCGCACCTGGCCGGCACCATCACCCCCTCCCTTTTCTTCTCTTTCTTCTCCTTCTTCTTCTTCTCTTTCTTCTCCTTCTTCTTTTGCAGTCCTCTTCTCTCTCTCTCTTCCTCTCTCTCTCCTTTCCTCTTTCACTCTCTCGGCCTACTCCGCCGCCGGCGGCTAAACCGCCGCCGGCGGCTGCCGCTGGTCGCCGGCCAGCAGAGCTGGCCGGCCACAGCACCCCAGCAGCGGCAGCAAGTGCTGCCACTGCTGCTGCTTGATTAGAGAAGTGGGTTCGGGTTTCACCCGAACCCATTACCCCTATTGGATTTGGGGATAAACCCAATCCAACCCAATAACCCATTAAGCCAAGTTATGGGTTTGGTCCAGACCCGACCCGTTTACCACCCGCATCCGAAACCCGTTAAAGGTATATTTGCAGAAAACCCCCTGTACATTTCAGTATTGGCATTTAATATTTTATTTACATAATTAACCCTATTTGTTCTGATTTAGTATTCGGGCGATATCTGGAGCATCCGGACTCCGATTTGGACGATTCTGGATCCGTTGCGATCGTGGGAACGAGAGCTACAGTCCTATAGCCAGTTTGTGAGTGTTTTCCTTTTATAAATTATATTTAATTTTGATTAATATCTTGATTGGTTGCTTAAGTAAGAATAAAACATAATTATCGCTAAATCATGATAATTAGTGTAATCCCTGCAAGTAAGACATAATAAAACCGATGTAGTCCACGGACTGAGTGGTTAGTTCATGAGATGAGGAACACTAGTCACTAACTTAATAATTCACTTTGATCATTATGTTTCATACTGTGGTGAAACCTATATGTAACACTCGAGTAAATGATCTAGTTCTATCCCACCGGACACGTCTATCTGTTGCATAAAGACTTGGTAGCCCGTCCATCTGTCACATAGAGACTTGGTAGACTAAACATATACGCGAGACACTGTTATCGCATGTACAATTGCACCGATACTATGACACGTCACTCTATTATTTCATATTCATATGCCACCGACATATAGATGCACCACTGCACGAAAGATCAACATTTCATATTATTTTCCTCATCATTACATGCCTGCTCGGTACTCAGTTATGCCATGTTTACACATCACGGTTCCACTTGACACTAGTATTGCATGTTCATGAAGACACTCGTGTTGCATGTTCATGAAGCACATATATATTCACCAGTATACATGCATGGCTGGTGTTTATATTCTTGTCATATGGAACCCTATTCATGTTACATGTCTTATTGTTCCATGTTACTATATTCATGTTGTATGATTGTTTTCCCGTTGCTGATATAGTTACTTCCGTTCCTGGATACATGTTCCCGTTACTGATATTGTTATTCTCATTACTGGATATATGATCTGTTAATATGCGATGCGTGGCATCTCACAGCTACTGTTTCCTGCTTTCCCGTTATCATGCTACCATGCACTGTTCTAGTACTTGATATATTGTGTAGTTCATACTTGTCTTCTGGTATACCAGTTATTAGCACAGTCACGCCAGCGTCCGGCGGAACTTGTGTGGAACTAAGTGCCACACGGAACAAAGTGCCACACCATAGACATGGTGGGGGCCACCTCTTGAATCCGTGGGGGCCACCTCTAGAATCCTCACCTCCGTCTGGTGTTGGGTGACGAGGATGTCTCCGGTGTTCTTGTTATTGATATTGTTACTGACCAAACTCAGTATTCTTGTTATACATGGTATTCCCGTTATATGCACGGTCATGCTGGCGTCCGGCACATGGTGTGTGGAACTAAGTGCCACACGAACAAAGTGCCACACCACAGACATGGTGGGGGCCACCTCTTGAATCCGTGGGGGCCACCTCTAGAATCCAATATCGCGGGGTGTCGGCATGATGGAGGCATCCTCAGTGCACTGACTATTCAGACCCAGTACATGATAACCTAACAATAGTGACATCAGGAACACTTGTTATTTGGTCACTCTCTCGTTTGGATTATGGTACCCGTAGGCCATGTCCGGATAGGGTTCGACTAGAGTGCGGGCTCCAGTATGAACTGCCAGTGGTATGGGACACTGGAAGAGATTGATTAAAATATCAGGTGGTACTGATGGCTACTATTATATAAATAACATGACTCTGGCATGACTTGCCTGCTACATGTTTAGTTGTACTTGTTACTGTTCCTGATCATTTATCTGTTATCATGTTACTTGTATTGTTTGTTACATTACCTGCTGCCCGTTACACTTCATGTGGTGACACACTCTTCATGTACACGTAGACCATGCATTGCATGCCTTTAGTTCCTGTATATACTCTAGACATTATTCCCGTATTCTCATCTGGCTATAGAATGATTGCATATGCCCATCTGCATAGTCATTTCTATCACGTCACTACTAGACCACAACATTTATTCTATAAACTGGATATGACTATAGACATGACCCGTGGATAACCGGCTAGGTAGTGATGGTATTAAGGGATGACATATTTATATATTTCTATTGTTTATGATATGCTTATTATATGGTATACACCATCACGTATCTATAGTAGTATCATGCTCGTAGTACTATAGTATATATACTGCCTCCTTCATTTTACCACTCACTAGGTCGCTTTCTGACGACCCTGGGTTTGCGTGCCCAGATTGGAGATCGGAGTTATTGTATTATCAGATAGTGCTGTGGAGTCACATAGGAGATTCCTCATCAGGACTCTTCATAGGTATTGCTGTGTTTTTTTTTTCTGTTATCGTTATTTTTTCAGTTTCCCTATTTGTTATGATCCCTAACCATTTTCTGCAGGTATTCTTGTACTTATTTCATGCTGGGGCCTATGTCTATATGGAGGTTATGTACTGTACTGAGGCTTAACGTACGCGTGAGTGTGTTTTCACCTCGCGTATGTACGTCGCCATAACGTCTCTGTATCTTTAGAATCGGGGCGTTACATAGTGGTATCAGAGCTTAGGTTCACACCTGGTGTGGGTAACCACCTGGGTCAATACTCGGGCTCTTACCAACAGTACAGTCAGGTTCAGATTAACTGATCTGTATCTGAATTTGGGGTTCCAGCAACGAGTACAAGCATACCATGACCTTGACAATTCATTCCTTGACTCTGTTTTATTCCTTCCTTCCTTTCAGTTGTCAACCAGAGCATCCAATTTCCTTCTCACTTTCCTTGCATCGTCTTGCTTCCCATCCGTTAGTGTTAGTTCACTCCCATACTTCTTCATCCCGAGTTCCTTAGAGATATCAGAGTGCGCAGCGGAAGGGTCGTAGACCCGTAACATTTCGGCTTTGGGTTGGAAAGATTGTTCTCACACCTGAATGGAAATTGCGAGGACGCAATTTTTTGTAAGGTGGGGAGAAATGTAACCCCCTGCTTCCCGGTGTACGTATCACCGTATCAGTACGCGATACGACGTACAAAATTGATTTGACCTCCGTAGTAGTCCGATTGAGTTGCTTTCAGTTTCACAAATTATTTTCTAATATTTTAGATTTTTCAGGATTTTTCTGGATTATTTTGGAAAATCTCCGTAGTCGGTGTCGACCGATACTGCTAATCGGCTTTCCGAATTTTATTTCACAAACGGAGTAGAATTTGGAGAATCGACTTTCACCGTATGTCTTAGAATCACATGAGATACGTTGGGTATTTTTGGGGATTTTTCGAAATTTATCGAAAATCGGGCCAAACCGGTGTCGCCCGTATCGGCGAGACACTCCGGGATTTTTAATTTGCAAACCGGATCGAATTTCTTCAAACCGTCTTCATATTACGTCTCAGGATAATATTTTCTATTTTCTATAATTTTGGGTATCGTTCGGAGCTAGTCGAATAGTGGGCCAAATTATAAGATTAAATTATTATTTTTTTTTTAAAAGAAATCCTTCTTTTTCTTTCTTTCTTCTTCCAGCCTCTTCTACACGACTCCTCCACCGCCTAACCCAACCGACCCTCTCTCTCTCTCTCTCTTATATCTACTACCTCTCTCTCTCTCTCAAACAAATCTCTCTCTCTCAAACTCTCTCTCTAATTCTCTCTCTTTTTCTTCTCTCTTTCTCTCTAACCTCTCTCCCCTCTCTCTATGCTGCAGACACCCCAAAAGGGGGCAACCCGCAGCCAGCCGCAGGCCGCATGCCGCCGCCGGCCGCCGGCTGCCGCCCCCGGCCGTCGCCGCAGGCCGCACCTGGCCGGCACCATCACCCCCTCCCTTTTCTTCTCTTTCTTCTCCTTCTTCTTCTTCTCTTTCTTCTCCTTCTTCTTTTGCAGTCCTCTTCTCTCTCTCTCTTCCTCTCTCTCTCCTTTCCTCTTTCTCTCTCTCGGCCTACTCCGCCGCCGGCGGCTAAACCGCCGCCGGCGGCTGCCGCTGGTCGCCGGCCAGCAGAGCTGGCCGGCCACAGCACCCCAGCAGCGGCAGCAAGTGCTGCCACTGCTGCTGCTTGATTAGAGAAGTGGGTTCGGGTTTCACCCGAACCCATTACCCCTATTGGATTTGGGGATAAACCCAATCCAACCCAATAACCCATTAAGCCAAGTTATGGGTTTGGTCCAGACCCGACCCGTTTACCACCCGCATCCGAAACCCGTTAAAGGTATATTTGCAGAAAACCCCCTGTACATTTCAGTATTGGCATTTAATATTTTATTTACATAATTAACCCTATTTGTTCTGATTTAGTATTCGGGCGATATCTGGAGCATCCGGACTCCGATTTGGACGATTCTGGATCCGTTGCGATCGTGGAAACGAGAGCTACAGTCCTATAGCCAGTTTGTGAGTGTTTTCCTTTTATAAATTATATTTAATTTTGATTAATATCTTGATTGGTTGCTTAAGTAAGAATAAAACATAATTATCGCTAAATCATGATAATTAGTGTAATCCCTGCAAGTAAGACATAATAAAACCCGATGTAGTCCACGGACTGAGTGGTTAGTTCATGAGATGAGGAACACTAGTCACTAACTTAATAATTCACTTTGATCATTATGTTTCATACTGTGGTGAAACCTATATGTAACACTCGAGTAAATGATCTAGTTCTATCCCACCGGACACGTCTATCTGTTGCATAAAGACTTGGTAGCCCGTCCATCTGTCACATAGAGACTTGGTAGACTAAACATATACGCGAGACACTGTTATCGCATGTACAATTGCACCGATACTATGACACGTCACTCTATTATTTCATATTCATATGCCACCGACATATAGATGCACCACTGCACGAAAGATCAACATTTCATATTATTTTCCTCATCATTACATGCCTGCTCGGTACTCAGTTATGCCATGTTTACACATCACGGTTCCACTTGACACTAGTATTGCATGTTCATGAAGACACTCGTGTTGCATGTTCATGAAGCACATATATATTCACCAGTATACATGCATGGCTGGTGTTTATATTCTTGTCATATGGAACCCTATTCATGTTACATGTCTTATTGTTCCATGTTACTATATTCATATTGTATGATTGTTTTCCCGTTGCTGATATAGTTACTTCCGTTCCTGGATACATGTTCCCGTTACTGATATTGTTATTCTCATTACTGGATATATGATCTGTTAATATGCGATGCGTGGCATCTCACAGCTACTGTTTCCTGCTTTCCCGTTATCATGCTACCATGCACTGTTCTAGTACTTGATATATTGTGTAGTTCATACTTGTCTTCTGGTATACCAGTTATTAGCACAGTCACGCCAGCGTCCGGCGGAACTTGTGTGGAACTAAGTGCCACACGGAACAAAGTGCCACACCATAGACATGGTGGGGGCCACCTCTTGAATCCGTGGGGGCCACCTCTAGAATCCTCACCTCCGTCTGGTGTTGGGTGACGAGGATGTCTCCGGTGTTCTTATTATTGATATTGTTACTGACCAAACTCAGTATTCTTGTTATACATGGTATTCCCGTTATATGCACGGTCATGCTGGCGTCCGGCACATGGTGTGTGGAACTAAGTGCCACACGGAATAAAGTGCCACACCACAGACATGGTGGGGGCCACCTCTTGATCCGTGGGGGCCACCTCTAGAATCCAATATCGCGGGGTGTCGGCATGATGGAGGCATCCTCAGTGCACTGACTATTCAGACCCAGTACATGATAACCTAACAATAGTGACATCAGGAACACTTGTTATTTGGTCACTCTCTCGTTTGGATTATGGTACCCGTAGGCCATGTCCGGATAGGGTTCGACTGGAGTGCGGGCTCCAGTATGAACTGCCAGTGGTATGGGACACTGGAAGAGATTGATTAAATATCAGGTGGTACTGATGGCTACTATTATATAAATAACATGACTCTGGCATGACTTGCCTGCTACATGTTTAGTTGTACTTGTTACTGTTCCTGATCATTTATCTGTTATCATGTTACTTGTATTGTTTGTTACATTACCTGCTGCCCGTTACACTTCATGTGGTGACACACTCTTCATGTACACGTAGACCATGCATTGCATGCCTTTAGTTCCTGTATATACTCTAGACATTATTCCCGTATTCTCATCTGGCTATAGAATGATTGCATATGCCCATCTGCATAGTCATTTCTATCACGTCACTACTAGACCACAACATTTATTCTATAAACTGGATATGACTATAGACATGACCCGTGGATACCGGCTAGGTAGTGATGGTATTAAGGGATGACATATTTATATATTTCTATTGTTTATGATATGCTTATTATATGGTATACACCATCACGTATCTATAGTAGTATTCATGCTCGTAGTACTATAGTATATATTACTGCCTCCTTCATTTTACCACTCACTAGGTCGCTTTCTGACGACCCTGGGTTTGCGTGCCCAGATTGGAGATCGGAGTTATTGTATTATCAGATAGTGCTGTGGAGTCACATAGGAGATTCCTCATCAGGACTCTTCATAGGTATTGCTGTGTTTTTTTTCTGTTATCGTTATTTTTCAGTTTCCCTATTTGTTATGATCCCTAACCATTTTCTGCAGTATTCTTGTACTTATTTCATGCTGGGGCCTATGTCTATATGGAGGTTATGTACTGTACTGAGGCTTAACGTACGCGTGAGTGTGTTTTCACCTCGCGTATGTACGTCGCCATAACGTCTCCGTATCTTTAGAATCGGGGCGTTACAGCTCGTGACAAGACTTTTACCTTAAGCTAATGGAGGTAGAGGCTTGTGATAGAACTTTTTCCCTGAGCTGACGGAGGTATAGAGGTTGGTGACAGAATTAGAGCGCTCGTGCTGATAAAGTGTTGTAAAACCCGAGAAATTATAACACCGAAACAGAGAATTCTAGAGACAGAGTAGAAGTAGGAATTCTTATTTATTTCTGAAGTGTACATTGAAATGAATCAGGAAGGGCCTATTTATAGAAAAACTTTAGGGTACTATGCAGTCACTATGCATGCTTGCGTTGTCGCTTGCATCATCGCATGATAAAATTATTAATACTGCACAATAAGGTTGGCAATTATCGTTTCATAACAAATCATCCTTCTTGGACTAGAATTAATTCATCCTCCCTATTTAAATCTCACAACTTCTTCTACTTGCTAATAACCTGTGTGGTGAATAGAAACTGACTCATCGAAAATCGATCAATCACAATCGAAGTTTGAGGCGCTCTTCAGCGGTGTTAACTATTAGAAAACACAGGAGAAGAGGCACTTTTCAAGTTTAAGAGCACCTTGTGCCGGCGTAAGATCCTTGAACGTGAGAATCGGCAGGTGAAATGGTAGAAAGAACCGGCATAGGAAAAATGTCGGTGTGATTGAAGGGTGAACTAGAACTGAGAACTGCTAGTGTGTTGGTGTACTGGAACAGATAAATTCCAGTGTAATTAATGGACTAGCACAGGAGATTGCTAGTATAGTGGATGGACTGAAACATGGAGCTTCCAGTATAGTGGTGTATGTGTGTGCCTTGAGGATTAGGAAAGCGATCCCTCTCCCCTTGGAGAAGAAGGATCATACATACGTGACAGGGATGCTGGTGTGAAGCAGAATTGATGGGTTGCTGTAACTACACGATCTGTGCATGCTGGATTTATTGTAAAGACCGTGATTTCCAGCGCTGGTTAGTCGGGGTTGCATGCCGGGGAGCTGCTGCCATATATAACCGCCCTCTTTAATGCTGGAATGTTACATATCTTTCACGTGGGAGAGTATGTGTTGCGTAAAGACAGACAGAGATTTTAGTGAGTTGTTATTGAGAGCCTTGAACTTGTAGTTGGAGACTTTCGGAGCGGAAAAGATATCGGGAAGGTAAAGACTTTGGAGTGACGAAAGGCGGCTCCAGGATGGAACTGTCTTCGGGAAGAAGGATGGCCTCAGGAAAGCTGGATGTGGTGGAGACTGACTTTGAGAAAGTTGGATGTGGCGGAAGCTAGGAGTTGGATTCTGGAAGTTGTGGACTTCTTAGGAAAAGTTCATGGTAGTAGGAACATGTGTCATCATCCTATTGAGAGTCAAATTTTGATCACTACACCTTGTTTAGAGGGTATTAGCGCTACATAGTTAATAGTAGCTGGGTCTTTCTGCAATTAACCCTTTTATTTTCTTTAAAATATTAGACTGAGTTAAACATAAGCAAATAATTTTATATTAATTATGTTCACAAAGAAAAAAAATATTTAGATTGAACTAAATGATCCATGCATAAAAATATTTCATTTGGAATATCATCTCATTATTAGGTCCGCATCTTAAAGGATCCATGCATATACATCAATTGAGAATTTGGATCTATTTTGCTGGGATACAGTTTAAGGACCCAAACCAGAAAATCGGTTCGGGTTCGGAATGAAATATCGGGCTATCGGGTCCACTGCCACCCGGGCCTTTATCGTCTTTGACTATTCCCGAGTTTAGAAGAAAGAGCAACAAATAGTTCAAAATCTGTCTTGTTACCATTCATGTTTTTTAGGCTATTTTATGCTGCAACTCAAACTTATTAGTTAGTCTCCATCGCCCCCTGCTCACAGATACCTCTGCGAGCTGAGCTTTCTTCTGTCGATACTTTCCAAGTTCCTTAGTAAATCCACGTCATGTCTCTTTCTCTAAAATGATTAGGACAAAATTGTTGATTAGCTAAGAAATAATTAGCGTGACCCACTTAATTAAGTTAATGCATAGTCTTTGGAATTAGCCCTGTTGGTGTGGTAATCTCATCTAAACTAATACACCACTTGTAATTGTTCCTGGCAGAGTTTGTGTGTATATATATACTAATGTTGGGGTGAGAGAGTGAACAGAGGTCAGAGGCAGAATTAATGGAAGAAGAGATGGATGTATTAATGGAGGAAGGGTGTGAGCATGAGCAGCAGAACTCTGGCTGCAGCTCAACGTCTACGGTTGAGGACGACTTTGGCGGCAACCGGTGGAGTGACTGGTCGCCGGTCGTCGACTGGGGCCCATTTTGTGGCGAGGCCGATGACTTCCATGGCCTCGTCGAGTCGATGTTGTGCGGCAACAGTGCTGATACAGACGACGCCGGCGAGGGCACGCCGCCGCCGGCACGGGACGGGGTCAGCGTCGGCGGCGGCGAGGGCGATGACAAGGGGCTCCGGTTGGTGCACCTGCTGATGGCGGCAGCGGAGGCGCTCACGGGGGCGCAAAGAAGCCGGGATCTCACCCGGGTGATATTGGTTCGGCTCAAGGAGTTGGTGCCCGCTGCCGGTGGCACCAGCATGGAGCGGCTCGCCGCTCACTTCACCGACGCCCTGCACGGCCTGCTCGATGGGGCAGGCTCTGCAGGGGCCCACAGTGGGATCCGCTCTGCTGGGTCCCACCACCACCACCACCACCAACGGCGGCGGGATGAGCAGCAGTGCCATCCCAGCGACGTCCTGGCAGCATTCCAGCTGCTCCAGGACATGTCGCCGTGCGCGAAGTTCGGGCACTTCACGGCGAACCAGGCCATCCTCGAGTCAGTCTCCGGCGACCGGAGAGTCCACATCATCGACTACCACATCATGGAAGGGGTCCAGTGGGCCTCCCTGATGCAAGCCATGGTGTCGCGAAAGGACGGCCCTCCTCCACCTCACCTCAGAATCACAGCAATCACCAGAGGTGGCGGCAACAACGGTGGAAGAAAATTGATGGGGTCCGTGCAAGACACCGGACGGCGTCTCGTCGCCTTCGCCGCCTCAATTGGGCTGCCCTTCTCTTTCGGACAGTGCAGGCTCGACCCTGATGAAAACTTCCGCCCCTCGGCCATCAAAGCGGTGAAAGGGGAGACCATCGTCGCCAACTGCGCACTCCACCCGCCGCACCTCCCTCACCGGTCCGCCGCCTCGGTGGCCTCTTTCCTCACCGGCGCAGCCACGCTCGGAGCGAAGCTAGTGGCACTCGTTGAAGAAGATGAGGAAATCAGAGTGAGGGAGGACGAGAATGAGTTTGTCGTTCGATTCATGGACGAATTGCACCGGTACTCCGCCATTTGGGACTCACTCGAAGCAGGATTCCCAATGCAGGCACGGGCCAGAGGGCTCGTCGAGAAGGCCATACTAGGCCCGAGGATCGCCAGCGCAGTCGAGAGGCTTACCGGCGGAGAGAAGAGAAGGAAGGAGACGGTGCATGGGGAGACTGGATGAGCTCGATGGGCTTTGGTAGAATTGGCATCAGTTTTTCCAACCATTGTCAGGCCAGATTGCTGCTTGGGCTCTTCAATGATGGCTACAGAGTTGAAAGAGGATGCACCTAACAAGTTAGTGTTGGGCTGGAAATCGCGCCGCCTCGTCTCCACCTCCATTTGGTCATCTCCACCGCCGCCGCGGCCGTCGACCACCACCACCACCACCAGTGGATCCACATCCTAGCTGATGATGATCATTCGCAGTTAAACGTTATTATTGTTGTATACTAGTCTACGGACTAATATACTATAATCTAAAATTTTAAGTGGAGAATGGATCTTATTCAACTTTTCTTTCTTACTTGCTTGCTTGATAAAAAACAAAGAGATACACTAGTCTTTTATAGACAAATGACAATAATGCATATATGACTCTTTAACTTCTCCAATTCATGATGACTTTTCATTTCTCCAAATTGATGATGACTCTTCATTTCTTTACCTTATGATCTCTTCTTCTTCCAAAATTAATGTCATAAAGACATTTTTATTTGATATTTCAACAATTATTTCCCTCCTTTATCACAATAATCTAGTGTTACTGTGTTAATCATGGTTGTTAATTACGTCAATAGTCTGAGTTTAATCCTGCGAACTGTTGGCCAGTTGCTATCAGAACAAGGAATAGTTGAAACAGAGAATTTAAGTTTTAAATTGTGATCCATGTTGTGTGATAATGAGGGGCAAACTAGATTAGAAAGGGATTAGAATTGTGAGAAGGGGGGTTTATAAAAACTAGAGAACAATTAGCAATGCACATAAGAGCACAAGACTAGTTTGAGTCGTTTGAATTTCTTCATTTGTTTTTGTGTTAGTATTTTATTCTATTAGGGTTTGTTGAGTTGTAGAGATAGTTTTTGTGATGCAAAATCAAATGTATACTCTTGTCTTTCATTTTCGTATGATGCAAAGGGGCGGTTTTGTGGTTTTGTTTGGGGGCAAGTGTGCGGGTTTGCAAAGCCCACTTGCACCTAAATATTTTATTTTGTTTAATTTTTTTTTAATTTGCAAATCCCACTTACAAATCAAAACGCAATTTGTGGGTCACTTGTAGACTCACTTGCAAAGTCCACTTACAGACCAATTTGTAATTTTTTGTTGTTAGTAGATTAATATTTTTATTATTAAATTAATATTTTTATTAGATTAATATGTTGTTATGTTAGATTAATATTTTTATTATTAGATAAATATTTTTCATTAAGTTAATATTTTTTTATTATTAGATTAATTTTTTATTATTAGATTAACATTGTTTATTATTATTTTAATATTTTTTTTATTATTAGATTAATGTTTAGATTAATATGTTGCTATTATTAGATTATGTTTTTTTATAGATTAATGTTATTTATTATTAGATTAATATTTTTTATTATCTGGTTATTTGGTTTTTATTATTAGAATAATATTTTTTTATTATTAGAATAATATTTTTTATTTACATAATATTTAAACAAGGGGTTCTGTTTTAATTTTAATTACTTAAACTTTATACTTATGTCATATTTGGCGGATCTTGCAAAGCAAACAACCAAACAATGAAAATTTCTCTTGCAAAGCAAACATCACAATTGATAATATATTTCCCAATTACATTTTCACATTACCAATCAAACATTTGAAAACTTTTTTCAACCGATTTTAGCATGATAAAATTAAGTTTTGTTACGTGACATATATAACTGCTTCATTAGTTTTGGTACATGACATATAACTGCTTCATACAACCGAATCCAGCAAGATAAAATTAAGAGGCTACTACTCAAGTGAAATCATTGCAATTTCTAGAGAAAACAAAATGAGAATTAAGGAATCTTTGCAATTTTTTCCTTCTCCCATTTTTGGATGACGTTGAAGGATGGATGAAGTTATGAGTTTTTTTTTTAAAGTAAACTCGGAAAGTCAATGCAAGCAAAAGAAGCAATAATTAAAAAAGAGATAAATATAAAATAAAATTCTTGTCCTATTAGGATTTAGGATTTGTTATTTTTGTGTCTCTTTGACCTTGCTGTAATGTAATTACATGCTAGATGAGCAAATGATCTTTAAAATCTATTATTTTTCATTCACAACTTCTTGAGATTATCTTAGATAATGATGAACGGTGTGGATTATTCACGATGATACTCCACACATTGAAAAGACCTCCAATAAATATAAGTTTATATGTGCAGTTAAGCTCAATATGCATAATTTATTAATCAAATGAGTCATTAGCTAGCTAATTAAATACCAAGCCGAATATAAACTATTTCGTGAGTGGCAAGTTTATTTGATAATCCTTTAAGTTTAGACTATAATATTGGCATCAATAGTTTCTAACCACTTTTTTAAAGAGGAAAAGTATTCATAATCAAAACTTTTGCACTACTCTTTTGTATTTCATTATATACTATTGAGAATATGAAGAATATATGTGAATCTTTGAATTGAATTACGACGAGATCCGTTGATCGAATCAATTGGATGATGGTTGGAGTGTGTTCTCCTTCCATTGGGGATGAACGTGGTATATTCACATATTCAATTTTGACTTCGAATGAATGAAATATTTAAGTCTAAAGATTGCCTAATTCAAAGCCAAAATGGGACTAAAGGTAGCTAAAGGCATTTAGTCCCACATTGGCCTTGGGATGAAAGTTTGTAGTGTTTAAATAGAGAAAAATGGGAACAAAGGGCGTGCCCTTTGGGTACTTGGAGTTTTCGCGCGCGATTGGGAGGAAACCATGCCCGCATATGCGCGCGCGCGCCGGTGCCGGGCTGGGCGCAAGACCGGGTCTGGGTTCGGGTTTCTTACCCGGCCTGGTTCTTTTTGAACCGGGTCTCATAGGTATGGGTTACGCCGAGCATACCCGCTCCGCTATCCGGATCCGAACTGCCCCGCCAATGGCTGTCTGTAAACCGTCGCGGTGGTTGGACGGTTGCGGCGGTTGAACCGAACCATTGCAACGGTTCAAACCGACCCGTTGCAGCTGTTGGTTGGGTTTGGACGGAAATACCCCTCCGGAGCGCTATAAATAGCGCTCTTAATTCTTATTCTGTCTCAAATTAAGACACACAAAAAACAATCTGATTCTGTCTGAAGGAGATCCTCTCTCTCTCAGTCTTTCAGTAACTTCTAAAAAGAGAAGAGGAAAATCAGTAACTTAGTTTTCAAAGCAAGTCGGAATTTTGCAACTTAGTTTCCAAAGCAACTTTCAAGAGATTCTACAAAATTCGTTCTGAAAGAGGGCTCAGAAAATTCAACAGATTCTTTAATAGAATTGTTGTCTGAATCTGGGACTTCCGACTGGGACTTCCGAAGAAGAATATTCTTCTACCTTCCTTCTTCCTCTACAGTGGGTGCTCCTCCAAAGTAAAAACAAATATTCTCCCGAAATTTGTCTTACCGTTGCAACTGTTGGTTGGGTTTGGACGGAAATACCCCTCCGGAGCGCTATAAATAGCGCTCTTAATTCTGATTCTGTCTCAAATTAAGACACACCAAAAACAATCTGATTTTGTCTGAAGGAGATCCTCTCTCTCTCTCAGTCTTTCAGTAACTTCCAAAAAGGGAAGTGGGAAATCAGTAACTTAGTTTTCAAAGCAAGTCGGAATTCTGCAACTCAGTTTCAAAGCAACTTCCAAGAGATTCTGCAAAATTCGTTCTGAAAGAGGGCTCAGAAAATTCAACAGATTCTTTAATAGAATTGTTGTCTGAATCTGGGACTTCCGAAGAAGAATATTCTTCTACCTTCCTTCTTCCTCTACAGTGGGTGCTCCTCCAAAGTAAAGACAAATATTCTCCCGAAATTTGTCTTAGTCCCGCTGCTTCAATAATCCTGTAAAGGTACTGGTTAATTACGGTTCGACCGTACGGTGATTTGGTAGTGCTATCCAAATACCGTGAAGGAGTGTTATATCTTGGGAGACCAGTTAGCATCAGTGCGGGGGACGTAATTATCTTAAGGAGATTCACTTTAAGCGTACCTCACTCCAAGTACTGTATAAGTGATTTAATTTCTTTATACAGGGGATATACTGAATATCAGTATATTGAGACCGACTTATACCAGTCTAATTGGTATTTAACCAAGGAAGGCAATTGAAAGGTGGTTCTTAATTAAGGAACGTTCTATTGAACGGAAAACCTTCCACCTGATATTAACCGACCTGGCCAATTAAATTGTTGATATTTCAGTAATATTGATTAGTTGTCAGATTGATCCCAGAAACCAACATATACAACTAACTCATATAATAGTGAAAACAATGAGGTGTCCAATAGGATTAACTACAATTTGTGCAAAAATATTTGCTAAATATATTTTAAACATCAAATATCGAGATTATTCAAATCGAACTAGAGGAGCATGGCTAGTTTGAGTATCAGCTTGTTTATAAATTAGAGCAATTCTAATGAGCTATGAGCTAAATACCGAGTCAAAGACGACTTCACAAGCCACTCGTTTGATCCACTCGTTTGATAGCCATTATTTCTTCACTCTTCTCAAACAAAATCAAAGAACACTTCTTTACAAATAAATATTAGAAAATAAAATTAGAAATTGATAACTAATAGTTCTTATAATATGTTTGAAAATCATCTGGCAGCTCAATAGGTGATGCTAATCAATTATGCAAAATTAAAAATCATTTGCAGCAAAGACACTTAATCTCAAATAATATGCAATTATAAATAGATATAACAAATATTAAGCAGATATAAATGCAAGTGTAAAGAGTAAAGAGATAGAGTTAAGAATGAGTGTACTCTGTAAACACGTTGAATATATTTTCGAGATTCGATCCACTGATTTATATTCTCGTCTTCAACTCTTGTGGAGATGTAAGCACTATAATCGGTTCACAAAACTGAAATACGTTCACAACCGTGAGCTTACAAGATCACCTTTTGGATCAACTAGGAGATGCAACTTCTTCAAATTCGATCCACTGATTTATATTCTCGTCTTCAACTCTTGTGGAGTTGTAAGCACTATAATCGGTTCACAAACTGAAATACGTTCACAACCGTGAGCTTAAAAGATCACCTTTTGGATCAACTAGGAGATGCAACTTCTTCAAATTGTGATTCCGCAAGATCAACTACTTGCAATCTCTTTCACTAGTGTAACTCCCAGTTATAGATGTATGTATCTCAGTATTAGTATCTGATACAACGTACATACTTGATTTGACCTTCTTAGTAGGTAGACTGAATCGATTTCATCTCTAGATATTATTTCTTATATTTAGATTTTTCAGATTTTTTTGAAATTTTTCTGAATTAATTTGGAAAAGCTCCGATTTCGGCGTCGATCGATTCCGATAATCGACTCCATGACTTTTAATTTACAAACGGGATTGAATTTTTAGAATATTCTTTTAAATTATTCTCAGGCATATTTTCTATTTATTGCATTTTTGGAGATTTTTTCTGGATTAGTCAAAAAATTCGATCGAACCGATGTCGACCGGTATCGACGATACATTCCAGAATTTTTAACTTGTAAACGCGATGAAATTTCTTGAATTCTATTTCATATTATTTATCCAGGTAATATTTGCTATTGTTCAGAATTTTTGGGAGCCGTTCGAAACTAGTCAAATTTCTACCTAATTAAATAATATTACTTTCTTTTTTTTTCTTCTTCTCACCCAATCTTTTTCTTTTCCTTCTTTCCCAAGCTAGCCAACATTCCGCTGATTTTATCCACTGCCTCATCCCACCGCCATCTCTCTCTTCCCATTTTTCTTTGTAGGCTATCTAAAAATTACTGAAGACAAATTCTCATACGCGAACTCACTCAAATGCGAAGGTCGCGTTTTCAGTTCAAATGCGAACCTCATGTCTAATGGTAAACGCGGACCTGAGTCTGCCCAGCATTCCACTCAAACACGAAGTTCAACCAAGCCCGCGTCTCAACTTAAGCACGAGCTTGCGAACCCGCGCTCCAACACAAATGCGGAAGCTCAATCAAGCCCGCGTCTCAACTTAAGCACGAGCTTGCGAATCCCGCGTTCCAGCTCAAACGTGAAGCTTAACCAGCCCCACATTTCAATAACAGAATAGGAACTAGCGAGGGTCGCGTTATGTTGTAACTGTCCCATTACTGGGTCAATTAACACCCACATAAAGTGAAGAGTTAATCCTCATTATGGAGGAATTTTAGGGACAATTATATCACTGAATACCTC
Organism: Agave tequilana; assembly: GCA_038442645.1. Taxonomy (NCBI): domain Eukaryota; kingdom Viridiplantae; phylum Streptophyta; class Magnoliopsida; order Asparagales; family Asparagaceae; genus Agave; species Agave tequilana. The sequence goes on from JAVJIF010033745.1 coordinate 54,735, forward strand.
TATAATTGCCATGGAAGCTATTAAAAGGGGGCGACCTTTTTGGATGAAGGAGAGAATTTTTGGTATTCAAGAGAGAGAGAGAGAAGTTTCTTCTTCAAAAAAGAACTCTAAAACTTGTTGTGTCCAAGTGGAGTGATTTTACATTCTTAAAATGATTAGAGAAGCTTGTCGTTTAGCCGGTCAACAGAGAATAAGATTCACTCTCCATCGCCACACGAAGAACACCAGCCTTAAACAAAGGGGAGATTCAAATATCCTCCCCTCTTTTATAATCAGATTTTGATCTGTTGTAATTTTCTTTGAAATCAATAAGAATTTTACTTCGCATTTTTTGACAAAACAAAAGATGGCGACTCACCTGGGGAGTTATTTCTTTACCGGCGAGAATACCATGGCAGAAGTTGATGTCAAGCTCATGGGATCAATGATCGAATCACTCATCGTCAAATTAGACTAAAAGAAATTTGAAGAAATTTCTTTCTTCGGGCTGCGATATCCCAAAACCAATGAGGCAATACCGCAACATCTCTGCAACGACCCGCTCTCAAGTCTCTTCGGAAACTTCTTTAAGTGGCTAGCGCCATTACTCACAACGCCGTTTGAAAACCTCCCATGTAGCGCACACGACCCGCGTCAACGTCTCTCAGGAACCTGCAGGGCCAATATGCCAGCTCACCGCGATGAAGGCCAGTCCAGCTATCTCTCTCCTCTCCAGACTCCGGGTGTTCCCCACAACTCTCGAGGCTCAACCAAAATGTTGAACATCGGGGAAGGCAAAGTGCTGATAGACCAGTGAACCACAACAAAGACAAGAGATTTAACGTGAAACTCGAAAGGAAAAAATTACGGAGAAGAGAGATGTTCTACTTTAACTCAAAAGAATTGCAAGTAGAAATCAAATGCTATGTGTGATTACAGGTGCGCGAGGGTATTTGTTTATTCGAACCCCTCTCTCGTTGGAGAGACGGAGTATTTATACAAGAGAAATCACTTTGGATAACTATTTAAACTAGGTGGTTAGCCGTGATCGCAACATCCGATTTGCTAGTTGTAACTGCTTGATCTGTTTGCTGGAGTTAAGATCAGTTGACCGGAGATAAGACCTGTTGGTCGAGATCAATCAATACAGTTGAGATCTGATCTGGTGGTTTTAAAGAATCCCACCGTTGAGCTATATCGGAGGAGTCTTCTAAAAGCTCCCAATGTCGAAGGGAAATCGGGCTCGTCGGTGGTTCGAGGGTGATGTCGGGCTCACCGAGTCGAGCTCTTAGGCGTTTGATCTGGAATGATGTCGGGCTTGGCGAGTCGGGGCTGGACTCGATCTCTCGGGCCCGCGACGTGAGGTAGGATGATGGAGGCACTCGACCCATAGCTAAGTGGTGGGCATTCTTTCGTTGTGCCCTCAAGCTCGCCACGTGTCGCGATCTCCTTCAGGATCGAGAGTTGACCCCTACATGCACACTGGAGCACTAGAATCGCAGTTTAATGCCTTTCGAAATTCAACAAAGCATAATAATGAGCAGATTGAGATCATGTATTGAAACATCAAGCACGCCTTCTTTCAGCCTGCAAATAGAGAACCAATTACTCTTCTAGACTTCCACCTCTACAATGACATCAAGGTGGGTGAGAAGAAGACCAAGGATGTTCAGTTTTATGTTGAGGCAACTGATTCTAATACGTTCAGAAAGGAATGTGAGCAAGAGATTGAGAGGCGGCGGAGGACGAGGGAGGGGGGAGAGTGGGGAAGGAGAGGGAGAGCGACTGGGGAGCAGGGACCACCGGCAGTCACCCTGGAAGGAGGAGGTGGCTGAAGCATGAGGAAGAAGAAAAGGGATATTTTGAACTATTCTTCTCTAGGGATAAAAGTGTCCAAAAAATAATAATTCTTTGCAATTTTTTGATGCATGTCTTAAAGGAGCAGATATTGACACCCAAAGAACTAATAAAGACACTAAAGTTTGAAAAATTGATATTGACAATTATAACCCTTAATAGAAAGACACAAATAGTCTTAAAAGTTATCTTAAATTACATTTTTCAATCCCTCTTGATTAGTACACACCACCAAAATTAATTAACACAACAATCCCACTTTCTTCTCCTTCTCCCTCACTCTTCCTCATCTTGATAAAAACCTTAGAAATTTTCAATTAAATCTAATTCTAAAAATCCTATACCCACATGATTTCTCCAATCTTCAATGTCAAGAGAACAAGACCTTTTGTCTTCTGCTATCTAGCTGAAGGATCATTTATCTCCAGCCGTACTTTAAGGATTGGAATAGATCCATCAGCGACTGTGACCTTTGGTATAGTGCCAAATTTAAGAGTCACCATGTTCGCCGTAACTTTTTTTTGTTCTGACTTTAAACTTAGAACCCCGACATGGTGCCTTTTGAAGATTATGCGGTTTAAGTGGTAGCAACTAATAGGGCAATTGGGTTGATTCTTTGGCTTCAGATTTGAAGACAAATGCTTCTTTCTCGAAGTTGGCAGTGCATTCAGCACAGCAGAAGAGTTCGCCCTCATCCTTCTCTGAATAAAAAGCTTTTGACTCCAACAATTGCAAAGGGCACTATGAGAGGTTTGTCACCCTTGAATCCAGACCACTGCATGGTGAACAAAGAATTTAATTTTTCGTATTTCTCTTTTTTTTTTCCTACTATTAAATCTGAGCAAATATCAACTCAATTTGCTTTTCATGAGAAAACTAGAAACCACACTATAGCTGTAGCGGTTTCTGAGCTTTTCCAGCCTCTTATGGGAGGAAACCCAGGGAGTGTTTTTATTCTGATTTGCGCGCAAAATGCGGGCCCCCCATAATTTTCAGGGGTTGATTTTTTTATAGATCCAAACAAGGCTAGAGGAAATTGACTGCGTGACAAGGGGTGTCAGGATTTTCACTTGCGTTTTCTCGCAACAAAAAATGTTAGATAGAGTGCTGAGGAAGGAGATGAGAGTATTTTAGGATTTTTTTTAAAATAAATTAAATTTAGAGAAGATAAGGATATTATTAATAATTGAGGGGGTATCATTATCAATTTTACGAGTGATCCAGAGTGTGTTTATCACTTCTTTGGCTGCCAATATTGTCTCTGTGTCTTAATCATTTCTCTATGTGCCAATACACAATTTCCAATCAAGATAGGATCACGCTTGGCAACAGGAATTTGACATTACTATTATTTTTAAAGATTCATTGGAAGGAACTTGTGTGATAAAGTTGAATGATAGTAAATTTAAATGTATTGTTTTGATGTATTTGTTGCAATGAGTAGCAAGGGGATGGCAAGGGACTAATCCTACGTGAAAGGGAGGGTTATTGAAAAGTAGGGTCAATTAACATTATAGTATGCATATACATATATTTTAACAAATTTAATTTCAGATAAAAATTGGGTAATTTTCCAAATAATACATTTTTTAAAATATTTTGAAAAATCAAACTCTTTCAAAAAAATTTCCAAAAACTGACTTCTAACATGTCACGTCCGCGGCTGGGTATTTCGCCCTACCAGCTTGGCACCCGCGCTGACGGGATGTTGATTTTTCTTCATCCGACGTTGACAACTTTGGACTAACTGTTTTATGTCTGGAGTTACAAACTCCCGACAAAGAGATTAATTTTTTTTTTCCAATTATGCCCATGAGGCTAACGCGACGTATCGAATGTCGGTGTTTGAAAATATTTTTGTGAGAGGTGGATTTTAAAAATATTTTAAAACTTGTATTGTTTTGAAAAACCGCTTTTAAAAATTTTACAAGAAAAGCTTGAAGTGTATATACTAGAATAAATAGAAACTAAAGGTTTAGCTTCTCATAAAGCATATCTCCTTGTTTTTATTAAAATTTCAAATTAATTTCAAGAAGCCCTCTTAATTTTTCAATATACTCATTGTTGCCGATAAATTCAGTCTGAAATTCTTTCTGTTTCACCAAATCCCTGATAAAATAGTGCTAAATCTCTGTATAAAAAAAGACCAGATTCTTGGAATATCAAACGCATTTCAGAGCTACCTGATGTCTCCTGTTGTGTTATCAGTAGCATAAAAGTTGAAACATATTTCGATCAATAGGAACTTAAATTTCTAAACATCAACGCAATATCATTGAGATATGGACAGGTTTTGACGTAACATCGCATCTCAGAAAATTTGGGAAACAAAAAAGTAGAAAAAACTTCACTACTTCAACTTCACGAAGTTGTTCAATGGCTAGACGAGCCACAAGATTTTGCGTCGACAAACGGGGCACTGCACTGACTGCCGCAGCCACTCATCGATGCATGCCCTGTGGAACCTGTGGCTGCACTTGGGCAGCACTCTCACCGCCTCTCCGGCCACAAACTGCTCGAGACAGACCGGACAATCGCCGGAATCCTGACGGTCGCGATCGGTCTCTTCTCTCACGATGTCCAAAGGAATCTGCTGCTCTAGCTGCTGCAGGCGACCGTCATCAATGACGATGACGAAAGAAGTTGGAGCAGGAGCGGCGTCGTGCAGAGAAGAACTGGCGGCGATTTCATTGTTGTATCGGCGACACGCGAGTCTCTTGCACCAGTCGATGGCAACCCAGAGGACGACCGCCAGGACGAGGAAGGCGATGGAGATGTAGACCACCCTCTTGTCGGGGAGTGAGTGAGTCTCCTGATGATCCGAGAAGGGAGATCTCTCTGTCATGGTGACAAATTAACTAACTAAACACTGAACTATCAAAATAAGAGATCTTGGTGAAGAAAAAGAAACAGTGAGAGTAGTCGAGTTCTGAAACCTAAAATCCTAATATAGAGAACAAGAAGTGTCAATCACTTTAGGAATATGACTCAATTAGTGCATTCTTTATGTTGATGTCTAATAATAGTAGGAAACTAAAGGGAACATAATTGAAAATTTTAATTTAAATATGAATCCGAGTTATGTTAGAACTTTTGATTACACTAACTATTGTATATTAGAATTAGTACGAATCCTAGTCTAATTCGGAGTAGCACTTACTGTATTTTATCTGTGTCCCAATAGAATTGCAACTCCTAATTAATAGAAATCGCTTATTTAATCAATGTTTTAATGGCAATGGGACTCGTAAATCCTAATTAAATCCGGTTTCTATATTCTCTTTTATTGGATCATATACTTTCACACAAATGATGGTCATCTGGTATACCGAATGGCAATATGTTCTCTACTCTTTCTTTTAATCTTTTCTTGTGGTTTTTATTTATATATTTAAAGGTAAATTACTTACAATTAAACCTATGAAATATGCCCTCATTTTTACGCAGCCCCCATCATTTAAAATAGTGAGAAAAACCTCATAAATTATTAGTTAAGTAATTTATAAGTCCATAAAGTGATGACAAGGACCCACACCAACACCCTTTTTACTTATAAACTAATAATTTATTGGGGGATTTCGCTATAACCCCCTATGTCAAACCGTAATTATGAAAAAAACTCAGCTTCCTAATTTAATTTGCTATAGCCACTTTCTTTTTTAAATCAACCAAGTGTGCCCACATGTCAAGTACAGAAGTGCTCCTAAGTGATGCAAGACGCAAATTCCCTACAGTAATTGCTTCAAGAAAAAGGACCGCTTCGAAAATGCGAACTGCTGGTATATAGAGGACTGCGACCTTGGTAGCAGTGTCCTATTTCTAAGTCATTATCATAGTCGCAGTCCTCACAAAAATGCCATATTTCAGAGTATTTATAGTACTGCAATCAGGATCACAAAGTATTTATAGTACCCTATTTCTGAAACTTTTCTGAATTAATTTGAAAAATCTCCGATTCGGTGTCGACCGCTACCGATAATCGACTCTATGAATTTTAATTTACAAACTGGATTGAATTTTTAGAATTTTCTTTCAAATTATTCTCAGGCATATTTTCTATATTATTGCATTTTTAAGATTTTTTCTGGATTAGTGAAAAAATTCGATCGAACCGATGTCGACCGGTATCGGCGATACATTCCGAGATTTTTAACTTGTAAATGCGACTGAATTTCTTGAATTCTATTTCATATTATTTCTCCAGGTAATATTTGCTATTGTTCAGAATTTTTCATAGCCGTTCGGAACTAGTAAAATTTCTACCTAATTAAATAATATTAAAAAATTTCTTTTGTTTCTTTCTTTTCTTCTTCTCACCCAATCTTTTTCTTTACCTTCTTCCCCAAGCTAGCCAACATTCCACTGATTTTATCCACTGCATCATCCCACCGCCATCTCTCTCTTCCCATTTCTTCTTTGTAGGCTGTCTAAAAATTACTGAAGATAAATTCTCAGACGCGAACTCACTCAAATGCGAAGGTCGCGTTTTCAGTTCAAACGCGAACCTCGTGACTAATGGTAAACGCGGGCCTGAGTCTGCCAAGCATTCCAACTCAAATACAGAGCTCAACCAAGCCCGCGTCTCAACTTAAGCGCGAGCCTGCGAACCCACGCTCCAACACAAATGCTGAAGCTCAATCAAGCCCGCGTCTCAACTTAAGCGCGAGCTTGCGAACCCCGCGTTCTAGCTCAAACGTGAAGCTTAACTAGCCCCGCATTTCAACAACAGAATAAGAACCCGCGAGGGTCACATTTCTGTTGTACTGCTCCATTACTGGGTCAATTAATACCCACATAAAGTGGAGAGTTAATGCCCATTATGGAGAAATTTTAGGGGACAATTCTATCCCTGAATACCTCTATAATTGTCACGGAAGCTATTGAAATGGGGCGACCTTTTTGGGTGAAGGAGAGAATTTTTAGTATTCAAGAGAGAGAAAGAGAGAAGTTTTCTTCTTCAAAAAAGAACTCAAAAACTTATGGTGTCCAAGTGGATTGATTTTACATTCCTAAAATGATTAAAGAGAAGCTTGTCGCTCAGCCGGTCAACAGAGAATAAGATTCACTCTCCATCGCCACACGAAGAACCCAGCTTTAAACAAATGAGAGATTCAAATATCCTCCCCTCTTTTATAATCGAATTTTGATCCGTTGTAATTTTCTTTGAAATAAATAAGAATTTTACTTCGCATTTTTTCGACCAAACAAAAGATGGCGACTCACCTGGGGAGTTGTTTCTTTACCAGCGAGAACACCATGGCACAAGTTGATGTCAAGCTCATGGGATCAATGGTCGAATCACTCGTCATCGAATTAGACCAAAAGAAATTTGAAGAAATTTCTTTCTTCGGGCTCCGATATCCCAAAACCAACGAGGCAATACCGCAACATCTCTGCAACGACCCACTCTCAAGTCTCTTCGGAAACTTCTTCAAAAGTGGCTAGCGCCATTACTCACAACGCCGTTTAAAAAACCTCCCATGTAGCACACACGACCCGCGTCAACGTCTCTAAGGAGACCTGCAGGGCCAGTATGCCAGCTCATCGTGATGAAGGCCCGTCCAGTTATCTCTCTCCTCTCCAGACTTCGTAATAGCAGGTAGTCGGGTGTTCCCCACAGCTCTCGAGGCTCAACCAAAATGTTGAACGTCGGGGAAGGCAAAGTGCTGATAGAACTGTGAACCACAACAAAGACAAGAGATTTAACGTAAAAGCTCGAAAGGAAAAATTACGGAGAAGAGAGATGTTCTACTTTAACTCAAAAGAATTACAAGTAGAAATCAAATGCTATGTGTGATTATAGGTGCGCGAGGGTATTTGGTTATTCGAACCCCTCTCTCATTGGAGAGACGGCGTATTTATACAAGAAAAATCACTTTGGATAACTATTTAAACTAGGTGGTTAGTCGTGATCGCAACGTCCGATTTGTTGATTATAACCGCTTGATCTGTTTGCCGGAGATAAGATCAGTTGACTGGAGATAAGACCTGTTGGCCGAGTTCAATCTATACAGTTAAGATCTAATCTGGTGGTCTTGGAGAATCCCACCGTTGAGCTATATCGGAGGAGTCTTCTAAAGCTTCCAATGTCGAAGGGAAATTTGGGCTCGTCGGTGGTTCGAGGGGTGATGTCGGGCTCACCGAGTTGAGCTGTTGGGCGTTTGATCTGGAGTGATATCGGGCTTGGCGAGTCGGGGCTGGACCCGATCTCTCGGCCCGCGACGTGAGGTAGGATGATGGAGGCACTCGACCCATAGCTAAGTGGTGGGCATTCTTTCGTTGTGCCCTCAAGTTCGCCACGTGTCGCGATCTCCTTCGGGATCGAGAGTTGACCCTACATGCACACTGGAGCACTAGAATCGCAATTTAATACCTTTCGAAATTCAACCAGGCATAATAATGAGCAGATTGAGATCATGTATCGAAACATCAAGCACGCCTTCTTTCAGCCTGCAAATAGAGACCAATTACTCTTCTACACTTCCACCTCTACAATGACATCAAGGTGGGTGAGAAGAAGACCAAGGATGTTCAATTTTATGTTGAGGCAACTGATTCTAATACGATCATAAAGGAAGGTGAGCAAGAGATTAAAAGGCGGCGGAGGACGAGGGAGGGGGGAGAGTGGGGAAGGAGAGGGAGAGCGACTGGGAGTAGGGGACCACCGGCAGTCACCCTGGAAGGAGGAGGTGGCTAAAGCATGAGGAAGAAGAAAAGGGGCATTTTGAACTATTCTTCTCTAGGGATAAAAGTGTCCAAAAAATAATAATTCTTTGTAATTTTTGATGCCTGTCTTAAGGAGCAGATATTGACACCCAAAGAAGTGTTAAAGATACTAAAGTTTGAAAAATTGATATTGACAATTATAACCCTTAATAGAATGACACAAATAGTCATAAAAGTTATCTAAATTACATTTTTCAATCCCTATTGATTAGTACACCACCAAAATTAATTAACACAACAATCCCATTTTCTTCTCCTTCTCCGTCACTCTTCCTCATCTTGATAAAAACCTTAGAGATTTTCAATTAAATCTAATTCTAAAAATCATATACCCATTGTTGTGCGCAGATACAACAACCACGTAGAGGAAACCCTTGAGTTAAGATGCAATAAGAATTACCACCAACAGCAAAGAACAATTAAACACTGAGAAGAAAACAAAACACATGAATTTAACGAGGTTCGGCCAATTTCGCCTACGTCCTCGGGGTAAGGAAGAGAGATTTCTATTGATTTGATAATCAATACAATTTTGCAAGCATTACAAGCATTACATATGAAGAGAGCTCTGCCTCTCTCATATACCCAAGAAAACCCTAGGAATCAGTTTCCTTATTGGACTGATTTCCAATTCAGCAAATTTCTTGAAACAGCCCGAACCCGTCTATTGGTCGATCGGTCGGTCGACCGACCCAAGTACCGGTCGACCGTGCCTAACCGAGAGTTAGGCAATGTTAGTAGGTCGACCGGGCGGTCGACCGCTCTCCTTCTGCTGTCGACCGGGCGTCGACCGCTACAACCTGTCCACGTTGGTGCACAACGGTTGTACGCGTCGGAAAAGATCACAATTGTAAAATTCTTTTGATTGAATAGAAGATTACAATGGATACAATCCGATTACAAAAGAGAGAGAATCTCTTGATTGATTCTCCTCTTTATTTAAAGCTGGGTTCTTCACGCGGCGGTGGAGAGTGAGTCTTGTTCTCCGTTGACCGACCGAACGTCAAGTTTCTCTTGTGGATCCTCTCTTTGGATCAACTGGTGGAGTAGCACAGCTCCTATCAGTAATGGAATCTCAAAGAGATTTAAAGAACTTGAACTCAACAAGTTAACAGAAAGATTTGAACTCTTTCTAGGCTTCAAGAGCTTCGAGACCGAACTCTGGCTAGGTAGCTCTCCTCCTCTGCCCATGGCTTCTTGGATTCCTCCATCGGGACTCTCTTCCTCAGCCCATTTAGAAGAGGTCCCCTCCCCCTGGGTCCCTTAGAGAGGTCTCCTTCCAAAACCCCCCTGCGGTCCTCTCTCTTCTCTAGCTATTCATAGCTATTTATAGAGGAATTGGGGTGTAACCAACCCCTTAAATCTCTCCATAATGAGAGGATATTCCCTATTATGTGAATAGAAAATGGGGTGTAACTGACCAAGTTGTGGCTCAGTTATAGCAAAAAATGCGGGTCTCGCGCTGGACGCGGACCTCACTCTGATGTTGAGACGCGGAGCTCACAGGCTCGCATCTGTGTTGGAACGCGGAGCTGCTCAGACTTGCGTTTGAGCTGAAACGCGGAATTGGCTGAGGTTCGCGTCTGGCGACCTCCGCGTCTGACATTGGAATGCGAGGTCTGCGTCTGGCGACCTCCGCGTCTGACAAAGGACGCGAGGTTCGCGTCTGAGGCTGGAACGCGATCTCCGCGTTTGGGAGGTTCGCGTCTAAGGCTTTGTCTTCAGTAATTTTTTGATAGCCTACAACGGTCGATCGGTCCGATCGACCGTACTGCTGCTACTGATTCCCTGCTGCTGCTGATGATACTTTGGCTCCTTGTCATCGTCGACTTCCTCGACTTCCTCTCTCTTCCTACAATTCTCTACCTCGGCGAAGATTTCTCAAATCTGAGCCGAACTGAAACATACGAACCGTCAACTTGAAAGTGGCTGCACCAGTGTGGTTGCCTACGTACCCTGCCCAAGGGATCAAGCCATCCGTAGTTCATCCAAAGGAGCTTCAACAAGTTCATGCAATATGAAGGATATGGAGCAAAGTTTTACAATGTGCAAACTTGACTCCTGACACCACCTTGGTAAGCATGTCGGCGGGATTCTCCGTTGTGTGATTTTCAGCAGAACAATCTCACCCTCAACGAGAATCTCCCGAACAAAATGGAACCTGACATCGATGTGCTTCGTCCGTGCATGATACACCTGATTCTTGGCTAAATAAATAGCACTCAAACTGTGACAATTGATCTTCAGTAGATCTTGATCAACCCCCAAGTCATCAAGCAAGCCTTGAAGCCAAATTGCCTCCTTCATAGCCTCCGTCATGGCCATATACTCTGCCTCTGTAGTAGACAATGCGACGGTAGACTGTAGAATAGAACGCCAACTAACCGGTGCTTGAGATAATGTAAGAACTTATCCCGTTGTGGACTGGCGTTTGTCAAGGTCACCAGCATAATCAAAATCAACATACCCAATACAATCCTACTTCCCTATGGAGTCCTTCTCGAATACCAGACCAACATCAATGGTATCTTTAATGTACTGCAGAATTCACTTCACTGCCTCCCAATGACCCTGTCTCGGATCATGCATATACCTACTGACCATAGAGACAGCTTGTGACAGATCTGGTCTTGTACACATCATAGCATACATAAGACTACCAACTGCGCTAGTATATGGGACGTTAGTCATGTACTCACGTTCTTCAACAGTCTTTGGAGACATAGTGGCAGATAACTTGAAATGAGGAGCTAGTGGTATACTTACAGATTTCGCATCCTTGCCGATGTTGAACCTCTGAAGTACCTTTTGTAAACACCCCTTCTGTGTCTAGCTCACCCTGCTAGTCCTTCTGCCTCGTGTGATTTCATGCCTAGCACCTTCTTTGCTTCATCAAGATCCTTCATCTCAAACTCAGAAGATAAATTCCTCTTCAGTGCATCAATTGCAGATCTAGACTTTGAAGCAATAAGCATATCATCTACATATAATAGTAAATAGATATACTCCCCTATCGGTAGCTTGTTGTAATACACACATGGGTCATAGTGACTACATGTGTACCTCTTTCCTCTGATGAAGCTATCGAACCGCTTGTACCACTGTTTAGGAGACTGTTTTAACCCATACAGCGACTTCTTCAGTTTGCACACCATATCTTCTTTCCCTGCAGTCTTGAACCCTGTCAGCTGAGACATGTAGATCTCTTCATCCAGATCGTCATGGAGAAAGGCGGTCTTTACATCGAGTTGATCAAGGTCCAACTCGTACTGTGCCACCAAAGCCAATAAGATGTGAATTGACAAATGCTTTACAACAGGAGAAAATACTCATTGTAGTCAATTCCTTCCCTTTGAGCATAGCCTTTTGCTACCAATCTGGCCTTGTAGGGCACCATGTCTTCTTTAAAAAATCCCTGCTTCTTTGCATACACCCACTTACAGCTTATCGCCTTCTTCCCTTGGGCAACCTAGTGAGTTCCTAAGTATTGTTCTTGTAAAGAGACTTTATCTCTTCTTCCATGGCTGCTTTTCACATCTCTGACTCTGAACTGATTTCAGCTTCTCTGAAGGTGGACGAGATAGCCTCCTCAATGAACGAAAGTACATAAGCCACGACCTTATCTGTAGTGAGCCAACCTGACTTCCGTGTGTTTCTCCTTAGTCTTCTAACTGCAGTAGAGTCAGGAACATCACCCATGATCTGTTCTTGACCATCTTCATCATCAGCATCTACCTCATCTGCTTGATCATTACCTTGTATCACCCTAGGTATGATCCTCACCGATGCTGAACTTTCTAGAGATAGTGGCTTAGCATCATTCTCCACCTGCTGCGATACATCTTTGGTCTTGCTAGTCTCCATCTGCTGAGAGACCTTAGGCTTCAACATAGAAGCCTCATCAAATGTGACATCCCTACTGAAAAGAAACTTCCTATCCGTAAGATCCCAGATCTTGAATCCTTTGATTCCCTTCTTGAAACCGACGAACAAGCCCTTCTTTACTCTTGGGTCTATCTTATCTTCTTTAACATGATAATAGGCTGGACAACCAAACACCCTTAGCAAATCATAATCAATAGCTGTTTTTCCCGACCAAACCTCGAGAGGAGTTTTCCCTTCTATTGCAGAGGAAGCCACTTGTTAATAAGATAGCAAGCGTATGCCAAAGTCTCAGCCCAAAAGTTCTTCGATAAACTGGCATTGGACAACATACAACGGACCTTCTCTAGCAAAGTCATGTTCATCCTTTCTGCTACCCCATTCTGTTGCGGTGTTTTCCTCACTGTGAAGTGCCTCTCTATGCCCTCATCAAGACATAACTGAAGGAAAGTGTAACGCCCCGATCCTAGAGATACGGAGACGTTATGGCGACGTATATACGCGAGGAAAATACCCCACGTATATACGCTAAGCCTAAAATTGTAACCCGAACAAGCTATAATCTAAACCATAACAGTCACTGCAATATGACATATAAAAGCTACACATGATGGCAATATGAATGACAGGAAGAAAATGGCAGCTGAATGCAATACAGATAGAGTCATGGAGTAACAGGAATAAAGGAGAAATGAGGGTACCAGAATGAAGAGAGGAAGACAGTGTCCAACTCCTCGCAATGTGTACCAACTCATCGAACACCTGCACATTAGAACAACCGTCCAATAGCTGGACGTGCAAACCCAGGGTCGTCAGAACGCGACCATAATGAGTGTGTGTGTAAAGGGGAAAGAACTCGTGCAGAAGAAACCATGTGCATAGATAATAGTAAGAACAACTGCAGACTAAATAACAAAATAAATAACTGAACAGTAACACGTATGACAATAACATGAATACAGGTATAAGACAACTGTCACAACTGTAAAGATGCAATCAATGACAAGGCGTGTAATCTATCCCATGTCACTAGGTTGGTATACAATCTGGTCCAAGTCATGGTCACAGGTCTGGTCCTGGTTACAATAAACTGGTACTGGCTACAATCATGTGTACAGTCATATGTCATAAGGTAGGGTCACAGTTCAGGGTACAATACAATGTGTTCAAACAATATCAATCAATAACAATCAGTAGTGTTCTACGTTATCTTCGTCACTTTCCCACCGGCGTCCCACAACATCCGACAGTTCACCCTGGAGCCCGCACATCCAGTAGAACTCATTCGAACTCCGATATGCGGGTATCATTGTTCGAATAGGGAAAGAGACCAAATAACATGCATCCTAGGGTTATCATCATTCAAGTGCGTGTGGATGCTAATAGGCACTGAGAATGCAATATCACGCTAATACCAGGCGTCACGTACAATAGATAGCCCTACAGATTCAAGAGGTGGCCCCCACAGATTCAAGAGGTGGCCCCCACCATGTGTATGGTGTGGCACTTTGCTCTGAGGGAAAACAGGATTCTAGAGGTGGCCCCCGTGGATTCAAGAGGTGGCCCCCACCATGTGTATGGTGTGGCACTTTGCTCCACGTGGCACTTAGTTCCTTTCAAGATCCGCCGGACGCTAGCACGATTGTGGGATACATCCTCGTCAATCCCGACACCAGGCGGCAAACCGCCGGACGCCGGTTTGACTGTGCTATTAACAGGGTCAACAGTGCATGGGACATGGGTACAGGGGTACAGGAGTACTAGATGTCAAGTAACAGTGATACAGTCATATGTCAAGGTCCAGTGAAAGGTGTCTAGTGTACAGTCAGTGAGGTAATGCCATCAATAACAATCAGTACCTTATGCCATTTCAATTACTGGGATGCTACGGGATGGTAACAATATCAGTACAGTAATAATCAATCAGTAATCGTATACACGGTGAACAATATCAGTAACAGTAACAGTAACAGTAACCGTGTATACGATGAACAATAAACTGTATAAGGTGTTACAGTCAACCAATCATTTCCCCGTAACTTCCAGTAATCTGAATACTAGGTTTATCAGTCAGGCTCCAATATAAGGAATATAGATTCTGGATAACCTCCAACTCAAGATCAATCTAAGTCACAACTCAACTAATAAGATCATATCTGATGTGTCCTCAATACTCAACTAATAAAGTTACGTCTAACTGATCAGTAGATCAAATTACAGTCCAGAGTATCCAATACTAGGCCTAAGTCAACTAGTGACAACTACCAATACATGAAATGATTCTAATAATCTCTCAATTACACTAAATGAATAAGATGTATGGTCCCTGATGTCACATGAAGTGATATAGGTAGTCAAACTGGTACAATAAAGAAGACAATCACATGTAATAATACAAGTAACATATAAAACTACTGAGAACAGTGAATAAAGGAAATGATACAAGAGCAAACACTCACATAAAATAATATCAAAATACTCAAAAGAAAATAAGAAACACTCACCTGAGATCGTCCTGGGTCCGAATATAGAAGTGACAAATCAACTCGTTAATCTACATTCAATTTAAATAATAATTATAAGAAATATTTTAATTTTGAACTATTCTAAGTGATATGACTATAAAAATAATTTTACAAAGTCACATTTCAGTTTCTAATTTTATAGGAATTTTTCTGGGATTTTTCTGATTTTTTTTCTAGATTTTTTCCGAATTATTTAAGCGTAAATTCAATTAAAAATCATAACGGGTCTGTTGCTACAGTAGCGGGTCTACTACAGTATTGGGTCCGAATCTGAGTCTGGGTTTGGGTCTGCTGCAGTATTATTGCTACAGTAGTATTTATTTTATTTTAACTTTCTCTCTTTTTTTTTCTTTCTTTTTCTTATTTCTTTTTTCTTTTATTATATATATATATATATATATATATTTTTTTTTATAAATGTTGGGTCGGGTTCGGGTCTGTAAGACAGACCCGAACCCGGGTCTGGTGGGCTTGGCCTGACCAGACCAGACCAGACCTGGCCCAGGCCAGGTCTGGCTGGCCTGGCCTGGTTGGCCAGGCTCTCGGCCTGGGCCTGGCCGAGAGCAGCAGCTGCTCTCGGCCAGAGGCCGAGAGCAGAGCTCGGTTCTCTTTTTTTTTTCTTTTTCCTTTTTTTTTTCCTATTATACTAATTTCCTAAAATCAATTAAAATCTTGATAATTACGAGATGAGTTTTAGGTGTCCTACATATTTTTATTATAATAATAAAATTAGATTATCATGGTAAAATTGTGATTAAACTAGTGCATGCTACATGTTCGATGAAATGCCAACAATAACAAAACTTGACGACGGCGCAAACTAACTTACCCAGAACGCTTCCCTTCAGTCTGAATCTTCCTCTAACACCTTAGAGGCTTGGGGGAGAAGGTGCCCATGCCCACGCAAGGTGCGCGCACCGCCATGGGGTCATGCGCGACTGTCGACGGCGGATCTCGCGGACGACGATGGAGGCTCTGACGGAGATCAACGGAGAAGGCGGAGGCCACGGGAGTAGGGAGGAGTAGTCTGGAGGTCGCGGAGAAGTCCGACGGCTCTGAGGTGATGCTCCGGATCCACTTCAAGAAGCTGGGATGCAGCAAACCGGTCAAGTTCAACATTCGCATGCATACGGCATGAATTGAGAAATGAACTCCAAATAGCAGCACTTGGCGCCACTGGCATCCCTTTAATAAACTCCAAAGCTTCATCCAGTCGCCCACTCCTACCCAAAAGATCCACCATACATCCATACTGCTCTTCCTTTGGACAAATAATCTTTCCTTGTAAGTAGTCATTCCAGTTGCCATAGGATTCAACATTTTCCAACAACACAAACTAAGCCCATTCTATGTTCTGTTGAAAAGTATAAGGGAAGAAGAGAAGCTCACAACAGCCAGGGGAAGGAGCAGTCTGGGTGGTGATGACGTGACGCCTCTTTCGCGGTAGAAGTGCCTGACGCCCTTGACAGAGGTGTTGTTGGACTCGGTGGCGCCGGAGGTGAAGAAGATCTCTTTAGGGTTCGTCGAGACGAGGTCGGCGATCTGGGAGCGGGCGGCCTCGATGGCGGCTTCGAACTCCCAGCCATATAGGTCGGTGCGGGAGTGGGGTTTGCCGAAGCGGTGGAGGTTAAAGGGGAGCATGGCATCGAGGACGCGGGGGTCAAGGGGGTGGTTGAGAAAATTAGGGATTAGTTAGGATTATGATATGTTTAAAATGGATTTGAATTCGTTTGTGTTATATGGTGATGGGTCCATAATGGCTAAGGATTTGGAGCTTAGTTGATGGGCTTGATCAAAAAGAATATAGGAAAGGAAAATAAAGGTAGCAAAAGATAAATGTAAGTGGGCTTTAGAAAATAGAAGGGAAGAAGTTGGGTTTGATTCATGGGCTCAAAGGATTGGGCTATGAAGTAGGAATGGGTATGGAATGTAAATAAGAGAAAAATAAAATAATTATAATGATAATAGTTAATAATAATACATAAGAGTAATTACAATAACAATGATAATTAATAAAAATATTAATAACATTGCATATATATACATATATGCATATACACATTATATAACATATAATGTTACATAATTCGAATTAAATTAATAAAACAAAATTACAAATTTTTAGGTAGCGGACATTACATTCTACCCACCTTATAAAAAATTCGTCCTCGAAATTCAAATAAAGTAGGGATGATAAAAGAATCAAAAATCAAGAGGGAACACAAACAGGCTTCCACATCGCCTTGTTGGGACACCACGATTCCGCTGCGCGCTCTGATCTCTGCTACCAACTTCAGAATGGAGTGGCCAATTTCAAGAGATAAGATCAGAAAATAGAATCGATAAGAAAAATAGGAATCAAGATGGAAGCAAGATTACTCTAAAGGAGATGTGTCAGGGAGATCAAAAGATCAAAGAGATGATTTTTTAAAAGAGGGCAGTCGATTCAAAGTGGATACAATCTCATTGGATAGTATATGTACATTGCAGTGTAATTACAGCTCGTTCAAGTTACTGGTAAGAATCAAGTTCGTTTTATGTCGAAACCTGGCTCTGATACCACTCTGTAACGCCCCGATCCTAGAGATACGGAGACGTTATGGCGACGTATATACGCGAGGAAAATACCCCACGTATATACGCTAAGCCTAAAATTGTAACCCGAACAAGCTATAATCTAAACCATAACAGTCACTGCAATATGACATAAAAGCTACACATGATGGCAATATGAATGACAGGAAGAAAATGGCAGCTGAATGCAATACAGATAGAGTCATGGAGTAACAGGAATAAAGGAGAAATGAGGGTACCAGAATGAAGAGAGGAAGACAGTGTCCAACTCCTCGCAATGTGTACCAACTCATCGAACACCTGCACATTAGAACAACCGTCCAATAGCTGGACGTGCAAACCCAGGGTCGTCAGAACGCGACCATAATGAGTGTGTGTGTAAAGGGGAAAGAACTCGTGCAGAAGAAACCATGTGCATAGATAATAGTAAGAACAACTGCAGACTAAATAACAAATAAATAACTGAACAGTAACACGTATGACAACAACATGAATACAGGTATAAGACAACTGTCACAACTGTAAAGATGCAATCAATGACAAGGCGATCTATCCCATGTCACTAGGTTGGTATACAATCTGGTCCAAGTCATGGTCACAGGTCTGGTCCTGGTTACAATAAACTGGTACTGGCTACAATCATGTGTACAGTCATATGTCATAAGGTAGGGTCACAGTTCAGGGTACAATACAATGTGTTCAAACAATATCAATCAATAACAATCAGTAGTGTTCTACGTTATCTTCGTCACTTTCCCACCGGCGTCCCACAACATCCGACAGTTCACCCTGGAGCCCGCACATCCAGTAGAACTCATTCGAACTCCGATATGCGGGTATCATTGTTCGAATAGGGAAAGAGACCAAATAACATGCATCCTAGGGTTATCATCATACAAGTGCGTGTGGATGCTAATAGGCACTGAGAATGCAATATCACGCTAACACCAGGCGTCACGTACAATAGATAGCCCTACAGATTCAAGAGGTGGCCCCCACAGATTCAAGAGGTGGCCCCCACCATGTGTATGGTGTGGCACTTTGCTCCGTGTGGCACTTTGCTCTGAGGGAAAACAGGATTCTAGAGGTGGCCCCCGTGGATTCAAGAGGTGGCCCCCACCATGTGTATGGTGTGGCACTTTGCTCCACGTGGCACTTAGTTCCTTTCAAGATCCGCCGGACGCTAGCACGATTGTGGGATACATCCTCGTCAATCCCGACACCAGGCGGCAAACCGCCGGACGCCGGTTTGACTGTGCTATTAACAGGGTCAACAGTGCATGGGACATGGGTACAGGGGGTACAGGAGTACTAGATGTCAAGTAACAGTGATACAGTCATATGTCAAGGTCCAGTGAAAGGTGTCTAGTGTACAGTCAGTGAGGTAATGCCATCAATAACAATCAGTACCTTATGCCATTTCAATTACTGGGATGCTACGGGATGGTAACAATATCAGTACAGTAATAATCAATCAGTAATCGTATACACGGTGAACAATATCAGTAACAGTAACAGTAACAGTAACCGTGTATACGATGAACAATAAACTGTATAAGGTGTTACAGTCAACCAATCATTTCCCCGTAACTTCCAGTAATCTGAATACTAGGTTTATCAGTCAGGCTCCAATATAAGGAATATAGATTCTGAATAACCTCCAACTCAAGATCAATCTAAGTCACAACTCAACTAATAAGATCATATCTGATGTGTCCTCAATACTCAACTAATAAAGTTACGTCTAACTGATCAGTAGATCAAATTACAGTCCAGAGTATCCAATACTAGGCCTAAGTCAACTAGTGACAACTACCAATACATGAAATGATTCTAATAATCTCTCAATTACACTAAATGAATAAGATGTATGGTCCCTGATGTCACATGAAGTGATATAGGTAGTCAAACTGGTACAATAAAGAAGACAATCACATGTAATAATACAAGTAACATATAAAATACTACTGAGAACAGTGAATAAAGGAAATAATACAAGAGCAAACACTCACATAAAATAATATCAAAATACTCAAAAGAAAATAAGAAACACTCACCTGAGATCGTCCTGGGTCCGAATATAGAAGTGACAAATCAACTCGTTAATCTACATTCAATTTAAATAATAATTATAAGAAATATTTTAATTTTGAACTATTCTAAGTGATATGACTATAAAAATAATTTTACAAAGTCACATTTCAGTTTCTAATTTTATAGGAATTTTTCTGGGATTTTTCTGATTTTTTTTCTAGATTTTTTCCGAATTAATTTAAGCGTAAATTCAATTAAAAATCATAACGGGTCTGTTGCTACAGTAGCGGGTCTACTACAGTATTGGGTCCGAATCTGAGTCTGGGTTTGGGTCTGCTGCAGTATTATTGCTACAGTAGTATTTATTTTATTTTAACTTTCTCTCTTTTTTTTTCTTTCTTTTTCTTATTTCTTTTTTCTTTTATTATATATATATATATATATATATTTTTTTTATAAATGTTGGGTCGGGTTCGGGTCTGTAAGACAGACCCGAACCCGGGTCTGGTGGGCTTGGCCTGACCAGACCAGACCAGACCTGGCCCAGGCCAGGTCTGGCTGGCCTGGCCTGGTTGGCCAGGCTCTCGGCCTGGGCCTGGCCGAGAGCAGCAGCTGCTCTCGGCCAGAGGCCGAGAGCAGAGCTCGGTTCTCTTTTTTTTTTTCTTTTTCCTTTTTTTTTCCTATTATACTAATTTCCTAAAATCAATTAAAATCTTGATAATTACGAGATGAGTTTTAGGTGTCCTACATATTTTTATTATAATAATAAAATTAGATTATCATGGTAAAATTGTGATTAAACTAGTGCATGCTACATGTTCGATGAAATGCCAACAATAACAAAACTTGACGACGGCGCAAACTAACTTACCCAGAACGCTTCCCTTCAGTCTGAATCTTCCTCTAACACCTTAGAGGCTTGGGGGAGAAGGTGCCCATGCCCACGCAAGGTGCGCGCACCGCCATGGGGTCATGCGCGACTGTCGACGGCGGATCTCGCGGACGACGATGGAGGCTCTGACGGAGATCAACGGAGAAGGCGGAGGCCACGGGAGTAGGGAGGAGTAGTCTGGAGGTCGCGGAGAAGTCCGACGGCTCTGAGGTGATGCTCCGGATCCACTTCAAGAAGCTGGGATGCAGCAAACCGGTCAAGTTCAACATTCGCATGCATACGGCATGAATTGAGAAATGAACTCCAAATAGCAGCACTTGGCGCCACTGGCATCCCTTTAATAAACTCCAAAGCTTCATCCAGTCGCCCACTCCTACCCAAAAGATCCACCATACATCCATACTGCTCTTCCTTTGGACAAATAATCTTTCCTTGTAAGTAGTCATTCCAGTTGCCATAGGATTCAACATTTTCCAACAACACAAACTAAGCCATTCTATGTTCTGTTGAAAAGTATAAGGGAAGAAGAGAAGCTCACAACAGCCAGGGGAAGGAGCAGTCTGGGTGGTGATGACGTGACGCCTCTTGTCGCGGTAGAAGTGCCTGACGCCCTTGACAGAGGTGTTGTTGGACTCGGTGGCGCCGGAGGTGAAGAAAATCTCTTTAGGGTTCGTCGAGACGAGGTCGGCGATCTGGGAGCGGGCGGCCTCGACGGCGGCTTCGAACTCCCAGCCATATAGGTCGGTGCGGGAGTGGGGTTTGCCGAAGCGGTGGAGGTTGAAGGGGAGCATGGCATCGAGGACGCGGGGGTCAAGGGGGTGGTTGAGAAAATTAGGGATTAGTTAGGATTATGATATGTTTTAAATGGATTTGAATTCGTTTGTGTTATATGGTGATGGGTGCATAATGGCTAAGGATTTGGAGCTTAGTTGATGGGCTTGATCAAAAAGAATATAGGAAAGGAAAATAAAAGGTAGCAAAAGATAAATGTAAGTGGGCTTTAGAAAATAGAAGGGAAGAAGTTGGGTTTGATTCATGGGCTCAAAGGATTGGGCTATGAAGTAGGAATGGGTATGGAATGTAAATAAGAGAAAAATAAAATAATTATAATGATAATAGTTAATAATAATACATAAGAGTAATTACAATAACAATGATAATTAATAAAAATATTAATAACATTGCATATATATACATATATGCATATACACATTATATAACATATAATGTTACATAATTCGAATTAAATTAATAAAACAAAATTACAAATTTTTAGGTAGCGGACATTACAGAAAGGATCAGACTTGTATTCTCCTCCATTATCTGAACGGAGGACCTTGATTTTCCTTCCCGTACTTCTCTCCAAATTCTTCTTCCACTTCACAAACACTTCTAGGACTTCCCATTTGTGTCTCATGGTATATGCCCAACAACGCCTAGAATAATCATCAATAAACGACACAAAGTAATGGTTACCTCTAATTGATGCAGTCTTGGTAGGTTCCCAAACGTCAGTGTGAACATAATCCAGAATCCCCTTGGTGCAATGTGTTACTGTGCCGAACTTCACCTTGGTCTTCTTTTCGATGATACAATGTTCACAAAATTCCAACTTGCAGGTTCCGACACCTCTCAATACTCCTTGTCTTGTAAGAGTTTGCAAAGACTTTTCTCCTGCGTATCCAAGCCTCATATGCCATAGCCTGGTTGAGTCTTCTTCTGAATCAGTAGAAGCCGCCACTTGTTCTGTCACAGTACTACCCTTCAAGTAGTAAAGATTGTTCCGGAGAACGGCCTTCAATACCACCATCGAGCCTTTGGTCATCTTAAGAACTCCTTTCTTTATTGACACCACAAGACCCAATGTGTCCAAAGCTCCAATAGAGATAAGGTTTCTCTTTAGTTAAGGTATATATCTCACTTCCTTCAGTTCTCTTATCATCCCATCAAACATCTTGATCTGGATTGTCCCTACACCTTCCATGAAACATGGATGATCATTGCCCATAACGACTGAACATCCCTCTAACTTCTCAAAGCTAGAAAATCAATCCCTATTAGGGCACACATGGTATGTAGCACTAGTATCCAATATCCACTCATTATCTCCAGAGTAGCCAACGATAGGAGTAGTGACAGAGAATGAGAAAACCGATGAGTCCGTGTCTGATCCACCTGCCTGTGAGGTACTTCTTTGAGTACTGACCACCTTTGCAAGATTTGTCTCAGTCTTAGACTCTTTCTTCTTTCCTTTGGCCTTTTGACAGTCAACTTTTCAGTGCCTTAATTCTCTGCAGAAGGCACGCTGGTTCTTCTTCAAATCTCGATAACTGGCCTGAGCTTCGATCTCCCTCGATCATCTTTGCCCTTCCTATGTGAACCCCTGCCTCTTACTGCTAGCGCCTCTACTGATGAGCTTGCCTGAGAAGACTGCCTTTCTTTTCTCCTCATCTCATAATTAGCCAAAGCAGACGACACTTCATGATAGTCAAGGGACTGTCTACCATTTATGAAGGTTAAGGTAAAAGTCTCATACTCCTCTGCAGGAAGAGAGTTCAAGAGAATTACCGCTTTGTCTTCTTCATTTACCTCGACATCCACATTGACCAAATCCGTAAGAAGCTTTGTGTAGTGATTTAGATGTTCATTTACGGAGCATCCTTTCTTCATCTGAAACCTGTACAGCTTGATCTTCAGCTGTAGTCTGGATTCAATACTCTTGGTCAGATACTTTCTTTCAAGGATCTCCCACAAATGCCTCGCAGATGTTTCGTGTAACACAAGATATTTGATGTCTTGTGTTTGATACGATCTGATTAAGCCACACGCTGATCGGTTCATCTTCTCCCACTCTTCTTCAGTGGTTGTGCTTCACTTTTGTGCTTTGCTTCTTCTCCAGATGCAGAATATCTTCAAGGTTTAATGCATTCAACACATCCATCACCTCGCACCTCCACATGCCAAAATTGTTTGTGCCATTGAATTTCACCACATCAATCCTTGGATGAGGATTCATGGTTCTCACAGATGTACTTTCTTCTGCCATCTCTTTGACTAGATCCTCTATGTAATGCGGAAAACCAAAAGGAGTTAGATAAGCAACTTTGATAAAGATCAGATCTTTACCTCCTCACGAAACCCTAGATGAATTTCTGAATAGATCTGCTCCTCAATTGATTCCTTTAAGGACTTCACGTACTGTTCTGAGATCGACACACGATCCCACAAACAGTCCCAATGCTGATCTGAGATCGACACACGATCTCTACCAAATCATCAACAAATGCCCTTCGAATCACCAGATGATCCCACGACAAACCTGGGATGCTCTGATACCACTTGAAGGACTCGGGGCACCATCCCAAAAGACTAGTCTGTTAGGTGGAGTTGCCCAAATCCTTATAAACCCAAGACCATCCCCACGTCTAGCCGATGTGGGACTATTTGTTTGACCCAAATCCCAACAATCCCCCCTCGAACAAAGAGTCTCCCTGGAATCTCAACTATCTTCACATCGGAAGATCAAATGCTCCATCGAGATCCAACTCTTCACTGCGTGAGAAGACGGCAGGCCTTATGTGAAGTACCAACTGCAGTCGGTCACTCCTCTACACCGCGTGGAAGGTAGCACGCCCATTGCAAAGGAGCACCACTGCCAAATTTCTCGAGAGCCCAACATTAGCTTTACAGGGGCCTATGCGCCTTTTTGCACCAGTGGGGTGGGCAGGCCTATTGCGCCTTTGCGCTATTGGGGGGATCAACATTGTCGAACATCACCCACACACACGACTAAGTTTGGGGCATGGCTCTGATACCACTTATTATGTGCAGATACAACAACCACGTAGAGGAAACCCTTGAGACAAATGCAATAAGAATTACCACCAACAGTAAAGAACAATTAAATACTGAGAAGAAACAAACACACAAATTTAACGAGGTTCGGCCAATTTTGCCTACGTCCTCGGGGCAAGAAGAGAGATTTCCATTGATTTGATAATCAATACAATTTTGTAAGCATTACAAGCATTACATATGAAGAGAGCTTTGCCTCTCTCATATACCCTAGGAAACCCTAGGAATCAGTTTCCTTATTGGACTGATTTCCAAATCGACAAATTTCCCGAAACAGCCCGAACCCGTCTGTCGGTCGACCGGTCGGTTGACCGGTCGGTCGATCGACCCAAGTACCGGTCGACCGTGCCGGTCGACCGTGCCTAACCGAGAGTTAGGCAATGTCAGTCGGTCGACCGGGCGGTCGACCGCTCTCCTTCTGCGATCGACCGGGCGGTCGACCGCTACAACCTGTGCACGTTGGTGCACAACGGTCGACCGGTCCGGTCGACCGTGCTGCTGCTGCTGCTGCTGATTCCCTGCTGCTGCTGCTGATACTTTGGCTCCTTGTCATCGTCGACTTCCTCGACTTCCTCTCTCTCTTCCTACACCCACATGATTTCTCCAATCTTCAATGTCAAGGGAATAGACCTTTCGTCTTCTGCTGTCTAGCTGAAGGATCATTTATCTCCAACCGTACTTTAGGGATTGAAACAGAGTCATCAGCGTCTGTGACCTTTGGTATAGTGTCAAATTTAAGAGTCACCATGTTCGCCGTGACTTTCTTTTGTTCTGACTTTAACGTTAGAACTAGACATGTTGCCTTTTGAAGATTATGCGGTCTAAGTGGTAGCAACTAATAGGGCAATTGGGTTGATTATTTGGCTTCAGATTTGAAGATAAATGCTTCTTTCTCGAAGTTGGCAGTGCATTCAGCACAGCTGAAGAGTTTGCCCTCATCCTCCTCTGAATAAAAGGCTTTTGACTCCAACAATTAGAAAGGGCACTCTGAGAGGTTTGTCACCCTTGAATCCAGACCCCTGCATAATGAACAAAGAATTTAATTTTTCGTATATCTCTTTTTTTTCCTTTTATTTCTTCTAATATTTTATCTTTAAAACACTTCAAATCCAACCTCAATTGAGCCCGTCTGTTTCATTCTTTAAAAATCGAAAATCTGAGCAAATATCAACTCAATTTGCTTTCCATGAGAAAACTAGAAACCACACTATAGCTGCAGCGGTTTCTGAGCTTTTCCAGCCTTTTGTGGGAGGAAACCCCGGGGAGTGTTTTTACTCTGATTTGCGCGCAAAATGCGGGCCCCCCATAATTTTCAGGGTTGATTTTTTATAGATCCAAACAAGGGCCGAGGAAATTGCCTGCGTGACAGGGTGTCAGGATTTTCACGTGCGTTTTCTCGCAACAACAAATGTTAGAGTGCTGAGGAAGGAGATGAGAGTATTTTAGAATTTTTTAAAAAAAAAATTAAGTTTAGAGAAGATAAGGATATTATTAATAGTTGAGGGGGTATCTTTATTAATTTTACGAGTGACTCAGTGAGTGTGTTTTATCACTTCTTTGGGTGCCAATGATCATCCCTGTGTCTTAATCATTTCTCTATGTGCCAATACATAATTTCCAATCAAGATAGGATCACGCTTGGCAACAGGAATTTAATATTACAATTATTTTCAAAGATTCATTGGAAGGAACTTGTGTGATAAAGTTGAATGATAGTAAATTTAAATGTATTGCTTTGATGTATTTGTCGCAATGAGTAGCAAGGGGATGGCAAGAGACTAATCCTACGTGAAAGGGAGGGTTGTTGAAAAGTAGGGTCAATTAACATTATAGTATGCATATACATATATTTTAACAAATTTAATTTATGATAAAAATTGGATAATTTTTTCAAATAATACATTTTTGAAAATATTTTGAAAAATCAAACTCTTTCAAAAATATTTCCAAAAACTGACCTCTTAACGCTCCACGTCGGCGGCTGGGTATTTCGCCCCACCAGCTTGGCACCCACGCTGACGGGATGTTGATTTTTCTTCATCTGGCGTTGACAACTCTGGACTAAATGTTTTATGTCCAGAGTTACAAACTCCCGACAAAGAGATTAATTTTTTTTTCCAGTTATGCCCATGAGGCTGACGCGACGTATCAAATGTCGGTTTTTTGAAAATATTTTTGTGAGAGGTGGATTTTAAAAATATTTTTAAAACTTGTATTGTTTTGAAAAACCGCCTTTAAAAATTTTACAAGAAAAGCTTGAAGTGTATATACTAGAATAAATAAAAACTAAAGGTTTAGCTTCTCATAAAGCATATCTCCTTGTTTTTATTAAACTTTCAAATTAATTTCAATAAGGCCTCTTAATTTTTCAATATACTCATTGTTGCCGATAAATTCAGTCTGAAATTCTTTCTGTTTCACCAAATCCCTGATAAAATAGTGCTAAATCTCTGTATAAAAAAAGACCAGATTCTTGAAATATCAAACGCATTTCAGAACTACGTGATGTCTTCTGTTGTGTTATCAGCAGCATAAAAGTTGAAACATATTTCGATCAATAGGAACTTAAATTTCTAAACATCAACGCAATATCATTGAGATATGGACAGGTTTTGAAGTAACATCGCATCTCAGAAAATTGGGAAACAAAAAAGTGAAAAAAACTTCACTACTTCAACTTCACGAAGTTGTTCAATGGCTAGACGAGCCACAAGATTTTGCGTCGACAAACGGGGCACTGCACTGACTGCCGCAGCCACTCATCGATGCATGCCCTGTGGAACCTGTGGCTGCACTTGGGCAGCACTCTCACCGCCTCTCCGGCCACAAACTGCTCGAGACAGACCGGACAATCGCCAGAATCCTGGCGGTCGCGATCGGTCTCTTCTCTCACGATGTCCAAAGGAATCTGCTGCTCTAGTTGCTGCAGGCGACCATCATCAATGACAATGACGAAAGAAGTTGGAGCAGGCGCGGCGTCGTGCAGAGAAGAACTGGCGGCGATTTCATTGTTGTATCGGCGACACGCGAGTCTCTTGCACCAGTCGATGGCAACCCAGAGGACGACCGCCAGGACGAGGAAGGCGATGGAGATGTAGACCACCCTCTTGTCGGGGAGTGAGTGAGTCTCCTGATGATCCGAGAAGGGAGATCTCTCTGTCATGGCGACAAATTAACTAACTAAACACTGAACTATCAAAATAAGAGATTTTGGTGAAGGAAAAGAAACAGTGAGAGAGTAGTCGAGTTCTGAAACTTAAAATCCTAATATAGAGAACAAGAAGTGTCAATCACTTTAGGAATATGACTCAATTTGTGCATTCTTTATGTTGATGTCTAATAATAGTAGGAAACTAAAGGGAACATAATTGAAAATTTAATTTAAATATGAATCCGAGTTATGTTAGAACTTTTGATTACACTAACTATTGTATATTAGAATTAGTACGAATCCTAGTCTAATTCGGAGTAGCACTTACTGTATTTTATCTGTGTCCCAATAGAATTGCAACTAAGGGTGCCATCGGATCGGATACGGATCAGATATTACCTCTACCATATCCATATCCGCACCCAACATTCGGATACGGATACGAATACGGATATTAGCGGATGTGAAAAAATGATATCCGTATCCACCAAAATCGGATATCAGATATAAATCGGATATTAGCGGAGCGGATGCGAATACTAATCGGATATGTTAAAAATGGATATGGTTAAAGATATATTAAACAGAAATACTTATATTACTTTTTATCTCATCTACTGCAATATTAAATGTGATACATACTGTGATATTATTGTGTACATATCAATACATTCATCGTATTCATTGTCATTTGACTTCTATAACAATAGATTACTCGTCCTCCGGTGCTAAATGCCGATTCGGATGACATGGTTGATGTCGAAATACTCAAAATATCATGTGGTGCTCTTGCAAGAATCGAATACTTTTCACTATTACTTTTTCACTAACTCAAAATATCAAAATTTAATACCTTATTCCATTGAAGAATAGTCTTCTCCATACCGACATCATTATGAAACACGCAACATTCGGATATCGGATCGGATACGAATAAAATATTACTTTTACCATATCCGTATCCGCACCTACCTTTCGGATACGGATACGGATACGAATATTGAAGGATGTGAAAAAATGATATCTGTATCCGGATTGGAGGCGGATTCGGATGCGGATATCCGAGGATAATCCGTATCCGGTGGCACCCCTAATTGCAACTCCTAATTAATAGAAATCGCTTATTTAATCAATGTTTTAATGGCATTGGGACTCGTAAATCCTAATTAAATCCGGTTTCTATATTCTCTTTTATTGGATCATATACTTTCACACAAATGATGGTCATCTCGTATACCGAATGGCAATATGTTCTCTACTCTTTCTTTTAATCTTTTCTTGTGGTTTTTTATTTATATATTTAAAGGTAAATTACTTACAATAAACCCTATGAAATATGCCCTGATTTTTACGCAACCCCCATCATTTAAAATAGCGACAAAAACCTCAACAATAAAAAGTTAAGTAATTTATAAGTCCATAAAGTGATGACAAGGACCCACACCAACACCCTTTTTACTTATAAACAAATAATTTATAGGGGGGTTTCGCTATAGCCCCTGTGGCAAACCTTAATTATGAAAAAAACTCAGCTTCCTAATTTAATTCGCTATAGCCACTTTCTTTTTTAAACCAACCAAGTGTGCTCACGTGTCAAGTGTAGAAGTGCTCCTAAGTGATTAAAGATGCAAATTCCATGGAATAATTGCTTAAAAAAAAAGGACCGCTTCGAAAATGTGAACTGCTGGTATATAGAGGACTGCGACCTTGGTAGCAGTGCCCTATTTCTGAATCATTATTAAGACTGCGACCATGATCGCAGTTCTCACAAAAATGTCATATTTCAAAGTTTATTGTACTGCAATCATGATCGCAGTTCTCTTTATTAGTACTGTGACCATGATTGTAGTCCTCACAAAAATGCCACTTTTAAGAGTTTTTATAGGACTGTGATGGTCACATTCATCTTCATTAGGACTGCGACCATGATCGTAGACCTTACAAAAATGCCTTATTTTTTAGTTTTTATTAGGATTGCGTTTGATTCTTTACTAGAACTGCGATTTGATCACAGTCCTCACAAAACATAATTTTTCATAAAATATTGGGACTGCAACAATGATCGCGCCCTCGCAAAATATCATTTTCAATTAATAAAAGGAGTGTGAATATAGTCGCAGTCTTCTAATAAAGGTTGTGAGTCACAATCCTCGCGATGACTGCGATCATGAGTTGCAATCCTCATATCAGCTTCGCCATCATCAGCACACTCTCGTTCATCAATATCGAATGTCCTAATGTTTTTCAGATCTAAAAACCGTATTGATTATAAATAATGCTCATCGTGAGCACGAATAAATGTGATCTGTAAAAGGTAGATCCCCAAAAAAATTGGTCCGGGGGCTCCGCCATCTGAGACCCGTGGGAGGGGTTCCTTGCCCCCTTCTAACCCCCACGACCACCTGATCATGCAAATCGATCCGCAAATTACTCTACGTCGGGGTAGGGTTAAGGGAAGAGAAACGCCGGGGCTAATGGAGAATGTTAAAAGAGAAAATGAAAATATTTAAAGAAATGGTGGTTGAAAAAATCAATTTATGCTGACGTGGATGAAGTTGTAGCGAATAAAAATAGAGAGGTGAGTTTTTCCTATTTATGAAAAAAAGTGGGCAGCTGTAGCGAAAATTTTCTAATTTATAGGGCTTTTTGGGTTTTTTTTAGTGATGGGGATTAATTAAAAATTTAGGTACGCTTCATTGCCATAATAAGACTATGAGAAGTTCTTTGGTCTGTTTGACTTTCTTTTAGATTTATAGATTATGTGGAGGAGTTGTTTTTATAGTGGTCAAAAATTAATACCATCAAGATGTTGACACGTGTCCAAGCGACCATCCATCCATTTGAGGCGATCATGCATGTCATCCAGCTCATTCAGCAGCCTTTACCGTTCCAGATCCTCCTGGAGTTCCATCACTTTCCAATAATATTTCCATCCCAGAAGGATCCACCTCATCCCAAAGCTACCTCCTGTCTCGGAGTGATCCATTCGAGGCCCAGTGTTTTCGATGTCATCCCTGGGTTTTCAAGTAACAACAAATGAGATTTTTGTCCAAAGCTATGCCACTCCAACTTTCCCCACGTTGAAGACGAATAACGCCCCTGCATTAAGAGTGAGTGGTTATAAAAGGAAGCGTGCTTTTTTGCATGAGATCCTAACAGTTCAGCACCCATAATCATTGCTGTTACAACTAATCAGCACGTTTAGATCGTGTAGTTATGAAAAACTCGCTAGCTGCCTACAAAGAATACATATTTACTACCATCTCTAACAAAAGAGGTCAGACCGGACCAGACAACTATCACCTTGAAGAAATCCTTCATCCTTCTTCCTTGACCTAAGAATCCTTACAAACCTCGTAGAGAATTCATGTAATTTGAGTACCAGAGATTATAGTGGAATTCTCCTCCTCCTCCCCGTGGTTTTTTCCGCATTGAGTTTTCACGTAAAAATCTTGTGTCATTGCCTATTCTCTGTGTTGTGATTTTTATTTGTACATACACTCATAATCTTCTAATCTTTTCGCTTGTAGTGTATGATCGGCTATCTGATGATTCGCAGTGGAAAATTTCTACCACAAATTGATTTTTGTTATAACTTGTGTGTTAAAGCGAAAATAACTCAAGATTATGATTTTATTTGCCCAAAGTTTACTGTTATAGCCGTGCATACAAATTAAGGCTAGTGATAGAGTTAAAAAGATACTCGGGTGTTTTTTTTTGTGCCACATAATACGGGATAAGTAACTCATATTTTATAATAAAATTCAATTGTTGTTTTATTTAATTCTTTTTTATATGAATTTCTTTTATAGATCACACTAGATATTGTATGTTGTTGGCCCCAACAAGTATATTATATATTGGTTATGTTCATTATGCTGCCTTGTGAAAGATCATCTTAAGACCATGATTAATTTGTAAGTGTCTAATATTTGTATTTTTTCGTTAGCTCTATTAAAAAAATTTAATCTTCATTAATATGTTAATATTTAATATTCTAAATTTATGAAAAGGGCCCTCTCCATGTTCATATCAACAAGTGGGAATCAAAGTATATGACGTTCACAAAAACCTAAATGACATACTATTAAGGCATTTATTATTTATTATTTATTATTTATTATTTTTTAAATAATAATGTTAAAACTATTTATCTATTAATATGTTCCTCGTGTTTCTTGTACTGCCCTCGTCAACCTGATAGCATTCAGTATGGGTACTATGTTATGGGGATGAAACGGGATATTATTCACTTTCGATTAAATGCTATTTCAACTGAGGTATAATTCTATGTGTTCGAGTTTATTTTAAGTATTAAATTTAACAAAAATATCTCAATATTTGTAGTTCAATTCTAGAAAAACATATACGGAAAATGAAATCAATGAAATTCAGGAGGAGTGATAGATTTGTTTATCTTATTTTAATAGTAAGTATTTTTGTTAATACTTTAATTAGTTTCTACATCAATTATAAGCCGAATACTTATGATAAAATTTTCTCATTCTAATTTTAGATGATTAAATCTCAAGGGAAACTGTCAAATGGTGTTGTATATACAAGCTTCAGAGTACAGTAAATGTTGTACTCTTCACTT
The DNA here is from genome assembly GCA_038442645.1 of Agave tequilana. Classification (NCBI taxonomy): domain Eukaryota; kingdom Viridiplantae; phylum Streptophyta; class Magnoliopsida; order Asparagales; family Asparagaceae; genus Agave; species Agave tequilana. The sequence continues at coordinate 86,807 of JAVJIF010033745.1, forward strand.
TCATTTTGGTACATATGTATGTTATTTGATGCATACTTCAATTTGGTACATATGTTGTTTTACTATTGGATTTGTATTCGGAATGTGTGTGTGTGTGTGTATAATACATGTCTCCGACCATGTGAATGTGTATTTGCAAGATTGGGTTAATTTATATGGCGGACGTGTATTTGATGAGTAGATATATATGTTTTTCAGTGAATGTTGTGCTTGATATATATTTGTATCTGTTTCTGCTGAAATTTGTAAACAATATTTTTTGTATTTTTAAAATTTTAATTAAAAAAATATTAACTAAAGAATCAGACGTGAAAGGCCATTTTGCATTGGTTCTTAGAAGAACCGACGCGAAAGGTGAGTCAGTTCTACTAAAGGAACAGACCCTTTCGTATCAGTTCTTTAGAGAACTGACGCAAAAGGCCTAAACCTTTCATGTCGGTTCCGGTAAAGAACCGACGCTAAAGGTTGAACTTTTGCGTCAGTTCTCTAACGAATCGACGCTAAATAATTTTTTCACGTCAGATTTATCCAACACGAGATTACCTACTTTTCGTGTCTCTTGGATACCCATTGGTTGTGGGACCGACTCTGTTTACATTTAGCGTCAGATTTAATCCGACGCGAATCCCCATTTTGTAGTGGTGACACGAAGCACTGTGACATCGGCGGAAAGTCGAAGTCCTGGTACGAAGTCTCTGCCCACGCCCAAGATCAGAATTTGGGCCATCCAGCCTTCAAAAGACAGGCGTTCCCCGTCCTCTCACCAAATCCGCTTCGAACTCACAAGACGCTGGAACAACAACTCCGTTGAGACTTCCCATCAATGAGGTCTTCAATACCATTAAGGACCAGCATTGGGTTAGGCGTTCGAGACCAATCTGGTACGATCCTTCACTTTTCGGAGCAGAAGAATATTGTTCTTAACATGACTGCAAAGGACACAAGCCCATCAACTGTTGGGGCCTCCTCAAATAGTATATTCTCACTCCTGAAGAAGTCTCCGAATCAGGACATCACAACACTCCCCCGCCTATCCAGCCACCATATATAATCATTCAATATAAAGCAATCGAGTGATCCCACGTTCTCGACAAACAGGGCAGTACTTTCTTTCATACCATTTCCTATTCCAATTTCATGTATTCCATTCTGATTGTGATTAAAATTATGTTTTATGCTCCTAACCATTATAGTCCATCCAAGCCTGACACCCCACTGATTAGATTTTCCATACTCAGAGGCGGCCAAGACTCCATTCCACTGATGGGATTTCCACCACTCGGAATCGCACCGCGGTTGAGATTTTTCCTACTCGGAGCCATTCCTTCTACTGCAAGAAATTTCTCACTCGAAGGATTGTATCTGTATATTTCACTGATGAAATTTCTCCCACTCGAAGATGGCAATGCAGACTAGCCTACGGGCTTCTTCTCCGTCATCCTATAGGATCCAAAACCTTTTGCTGTGGGATTTCCCCCAGTCAGAGTCCCTACTCTGCTGTAAAGATTTTTTCCCTTTTAAAGCCTCTGTTTGATATTTCACTGACGGGAATTTTCCCACTCAGGACACAAACACTAGCCACGGGCTCCCCTCATCTAAACCTATAGGCAGATGAATCTCAGGTAGTTTCCCTCTGTCGGGTCCTATACTGGTTCACATCTCCGCTAATGGGATTTTCCCCGCTCGAAAGCTGCTGACCCAACTCTGCTGATAGGATTTTCCCCACTCAGAGGTACCGGATCATCACTCCGCTATTGAGATTTCCCCCACTCGAAGTAGACACATCCAATTTGTTAATGGGTTGCACTCCCACTTTCGGTCCCTTCGGGTTCACAGCTCTGTTAATGAGATTTCCTCCACTCGAAATCTACTGGCCCGACTTTGCTAATGGGATTTTTCTCACTCAGAAGTGTTTGACACGGAGAGGGCTGGCTGGTGTAACGCTTCCTGGAATCAGATGGAAAAGATTACAGCCGGCTTAATCTTCCGGTTACAAGGGAGGGGGAATATTGAATCTTGAATTCCCCCTTTGTTTAGTGCTGGGTTCTTCGTGTGGCGGTGGAGAGTGAATCTTGTTCTCCGTTGACCAGATGACTGTTCGGACCGTCGGGGATCTTCTCTTCGGTCGGTAGAGGGAGTAACTCAGCTCCGTCTACCAAAACTCTAGAGGAGGAGGTAGGCGAAGAGCGGCTAGTACTCAGTAAGCTCGCTGAAGGGTTTTCTCTCTCTCTGTCGTTGATCTCTCCTTTGATTGTCGTCTTTTTTCTTCTCGTCCTCAATTGTCCTCTTTCCTTCAATAGTGACGGGACTATTTATAGGGTTTTTAGGGGGTGATCGTGCCCCCTAAAAGTGCTCCACGATGAGGGCCAACTTCCCCGCTATATGGGCGGCGGATGGCGCCATAATCGGGGTAGTTGCAACCGAGACGTGGGTGTCGAGCCGACGTGTCTTGATGCTGAGGCGCGGGCTTCGGGCTGACGCGCCTTGATGCTGAGACGCGGGCTTCGGGCCGACGCGCCTTGATGCTGAAACGCGGGCTTCGGGCTGACGCGCCTTGATGCTGAGACGCGGGCTATCTCTCGCGTCTTGATTGTCACATTTAGCCTTGCGCCTGGATCTTGGATCTCTGTGTTTTGGTGGCTTGTCTTGGTGATTTTTAGACAGCCTACAGAACCCCCTCCAAAGTTTTCGACATTCCGCAGTTAACTGGGACGGATTTCGAAATACTTTGGATTCTAGCTGAGTTCGCCTTCGTGACTAGACTGTTGATGCTCCGGGTTTGATCTTATCTGGAGCTGCTCTTCGTGAGTGTACTGTTGAACTCTTTGAAGCCACCAGAGTTGATCATGTTGAGTGTCTAGATGCACAGTCTAAACCTCCCCGATTGCTTTTAGTCTGTCATTGGCGCGCTTTAAGCCAGGAGTGGTTGGTCGTCTGCTTGCGTCAGTGTACTGTTGAACTGATTTTGCAGAAGTAGGAGGCCAAACGCAGGTTCTTTTTCAAAAAGCAGAGATGGTACTGCTGTAAAGGCGCGATTTCTGTAATCGTGCGTCCTTTGGCACTGGAGACGCGACTGATCTTCAGAAGGCAGACGCGATATTTGGCCAGACTGAAAGGACGCGAATTTCTTAGAGAGACGCGACCTTCCAAATGCATTCATGGAGAGGCTGACATGGCATGTCCATCGAGGAGGTGCGTTCTTTGGGCGCGAATTCTGTGCCATGTCATGATTACGCCGCCAGCTGGCCTAGGGAACCGGCGAAATTTCGCCTTTTGGCGCGCGGATTTCCTGGTTCATTAAATGAACTGCTCCACGTGTCGACTGCTGACTCGTGGCGGGGTTGCGACGCATGATCTTCTCCGTTCAGAAACGATTTGGTTACACGCGTCAAGCGGCGACTCGCTGCAGCGTCTACCGGGCCACGCGCCGCGTATCTTCGCGAATCCCTGTGCCTATAAAAGGCAACAGTTGGAGAGATGCATCTTCTTCTCCGAACGCACTCGCTGAGAAAAAAAAGAATTTCCTTCTCTGTTCATCTTCGAACTTGTTCATCTCTTTGCTTGGATTTCTGAACATCAATGGCACCCAAGACTAAGCCAACTGCATCGTCCTCAAAGGCGACCGTCGCCGAGGCCCAGAGGGGCGGCTCCTCCTCTGCACAGGGCGTCGTTCTCCCAGGTCTCCAAGGTAAAGGCCTCTTAGGCGGAAGTTTCGCCATTAAAGAAAGTTCAAAGAACTTTTAAGAACCCTTAACACGTGATTTTCAGATCGTGTTTGATTCCCAGACGCAGTCTTTGGGATGATAACCGAGGCGCGGGTTTGGACCCTCGCGCGCTTGAGTCCTGCGCTTCAGATTCTTCACTTAGAATATTTTCTATTTGTGAAGGGTTCAGACGCGGACTTAGTTTATAGAACGCGGATTTGATCCTTGCGTTCTGTTTCATCAGCTGCTGATTTTGATGAATCTGGCACCCGAGTCCAAGTACTTCGACATCTGGGGATGTGAAAGGAAGGGGGTTACCCTCCTTAACTTCTGGCGATTATGGTAGTGGAAAGGTTAAGGTGGATAACTCCCTTCTTTTCGCACCCCAGAAGTGACATCAAGGAGAATGTTGTGGAGACGCCGATCCCATAGGTCTGGACGCGGATTTGATAATTCCTGCGTCCAGTGCCTCTTCTGCGTGGATGCGCAGGTCTGGACGCGGATTTAATAATTCCTGCGTGCAGTGTCTCTTCTGCGTGGATGCGCAGGTCTGGACGCGAATTTAATAATTCCCGCGTCCAGTGTCTCTTCTGCGTTCGGATTATGAACACTTAGCATTTTTTTCTATGCTTTTGATAGAGTATCTAACTAAGTGTCCTTTTCTTTTTGCAGCGCCACGCCCTGCTACTTCACTCGCCAAGAAGTGCCACTTTGGTCATGTAGGTGGTGCTGACCGGGATTTGATTTTTGTATTGCAAAGGACTGTTCCTGTGACTGCTGACAAATCACCGGATCGCAGAGAGAGGCTCTCAAATGTTGACATGAGGACTCTTCGGGTGCTCATGACTGATGCAGCATTTGCAACGGATGCTGGCATCAAACTGGAGAAGCCTGCCTTCTTCTTCGGAGATCGTATCCACGATGGCGGCCATCGCGTATATGACGGGACTTACAAATGGCTCCGCCAGATAAAGGGTGGAAGATTCTTTCTTCCAGACATGGAGAGGATGTTCCCGCTGTCCTACTTCCAGCATATGTCCGTCCCTAGGAAGATGGAATGGGACCTTGCTCGATATGTTCCCGAGGTCACTCTCGGTGATTTGGGCTCCCACAAAGTATATCGTCATGATAGCCATGACAGGTCAGTTATCGGCCTTTTCCCTGGGTCGCGCAGGACTGAGGTTCCAGCCGGGGAGATACCACAACTTGGCACTACCTTCCTCAACGCCTTCATGGAGGCGGAGGGTGACTACCCAGTTGGGTTCCGTGCGCCGGGGTGGGTCCGTTCCACGGAGAACTATTGGTGGGGCAGGATGGTCGGCTTTGTCCTTACCGAGCTCGGGGACCTGCTAAAGCGCGTGGGGCTGTACTCGGCAGTCAGGGCCGTGCAGTGGGGGATCCCTCAAAGCTCTCAGAACTTCTTCGGGATTCTAGAGCGTTATAATCCTTCGACGGGGACGTTCTTCACTCCGGTCGGAGAGATGGGCCTTGCTCTGCACGAGCTGCACGAGGTCTCGGGGCTGTCGACAGGGGATATTCCCTATGAGGAATATGTCCCGACCGCTGTGGAGCTTTGCTATGTGAAGGAGGAGTTTCCCCTCATATATGAGACCTACTGGGAAGTGCTATGTCACTTCCACATTTGCGGCCAGATAACCAAATGGCGGTCGCAGGGAGTCAAGCAACTGTCTTGGGCCAGTTACTTGTTCAATAATGTCAACACCAAAGACCATCGGATAACCCGATTGGATCCCAGCTCTGACAGGGAGATCGAAGACAGGATCGACCAGGCTCCGAACAGCTTCTACACCACGGAGTCGAACGAGGACGGTTTCGACCCTGACTTGTTTTTGAAAGCTTTCACCATCAAGCCCGGACTCCTATCTCCGATCGGGCGCTGTTGGCGGGCTTTCTGATGCTGTGGCTGAAGCGCTGTGTGGTGCCCACACTGCCGCATGAAGTCATTGTTGCTGACGTGGTGTACCTGGCGGTGCTCCTGGCTCATGGGAACCCCATAGCCCTTCTCCCGGCCGTGGCGGCTGGTATTCAGAGCGGGCTGCGGGCGCTCACTAAGAGTTTCTGTGAGCCACCAAAAACTGCAGACTCCGAGGGAAAGCCGTATGTTGACTCAGAGGGGAGTCCGACGGTGAAGCGTCCCAACCCTCGTGTCGAGCTGCCTTACACGTACCTTATTGTTTGGTACGTGATGCATTGCCCTTCTTTGATGACGGCAGCGCGTTGGAGGGAGAATTCTGTCCCTTTCGTACAGCGGTTGGAGGGTTCAAAATGGCGTGATCCTTACATATATTACGTCCGGAAGTGCCTTTCAGACCCTGCCAACTACCAGCTCAATTGCTGCCTCCTCCAGATCCCTGATGCATCTTTCGGGGATCTACTTGTTGATTCTGTTGGCCCAGATGACTTCACGAGGTTATCCGCGGGGGCCTTCTGGTGGTTGCTAAATATCCGGCCCGGATATGTGCTTTTCCGGCAGGGGACGTCATGTACCATTGAGCCGTACATGCCGAGTCGCTTCGCTCGACAGTTCGGCTATGATCAGCTCTATGTCGGGAACCCCAATGCTAGGCTTGCCTTCGAAGGGAACCTGTTCGAGGGTGCTCGGGCCTGGTACTATAGTGTGGCTGGAGGGACGGGAGTATCTTTTCGTCTACCTCTTGAGGGGCCCAAGTGCCGTACGAGTTTCAGCTTCTGTACTTGGTACTCTCAAGCCATCCAAACGCCAGACTTTTTCCCGGCGTCTTCATGCATTGAGAGCATCAATGCAAGTCTCGAGGCCAGGACTGATTCTAGTAAACCGACGAAACTCGTAGAACAGTACCTGAAGGCCCAAAAGGAGGTCGGGCGAAGATCGAGGAGGGAGCCCCCAGCAGTGAGGGCGGAGCCGCGACCGGCAAGGGCAGAGCCACCAGCGACAAGGGTGGAGCCACCAGCCAAGAGGTCTAAGCAGTTGGCAAGCAAGCGTCATCGACGCTCTGCTTCTATCGCTGAGCCTGCCCCAAAGAAGGCTCGGAGGGATTTGACGGCTGAAGTCTCTCAATCCAGAGACATCTCTGCTGGAGTCGAGGCTCCTCCTGAAGACGTCCCTGTTAGGGTTGAGGAACCATCGGAAGATGAAGATTTCCCCACCCTAGTCCGTGCTCCTAGGTCGCGCAGCAAGACCGTGGAGGAAGGGGAGCTTGTTGAAGAGTCCACCGCCGCCGAAGATGACGAGTCACTGGAGGTTGACATAATGACTGGAGGGGATGTTGAGATTGCAGGCCTCTCAGCTCAACCCGAGCCTTCTTCTGCTCGTGATGGGGGAGACGAGGCACATCAGCCGGGGTCTCCTAGCATCTTCATTTCCAGTCTTAGGGCAGTCGACCCTAGTCCTACCACTGGGGTGATTGGAGGTAAGGCTCCTGTTGCGGAGCTTCCTCGCGTTGCGCTGTCGTCTTCTTCGTTATCGGGGGAAAGCGACTTCGAAGATGAGACCGACTATGGCGATGAACCCGCTCTTCCTGATCAGAGCAAATTCTTCCACATCTCGGAGGAGGAAATACATGAGGGTGAGCCATCGACCGCACCATCGCTGGCGATTATCCCTACTGAAGGTATTCCATCTTCTGTTTAATTTTCTCTTTGCATATTGAAGAGGATGTTCTAACATTCTTCTTTTATGCTGCAGGGCCAACCGAAGATGCTGAGGCTACAACCTCCTCGCGTATCGAGGAGATGGTGAAAGAGTTGACCCGGCCCGAGGGGATTGAGGTCTCGGCTGCTGAGATACCCTCAAAGGGGGCAGCTGTTGAGACTGGGGAGCCTTCCACTCTGCCAGAAGAGGAAGTAACCACTGAGGCTGAGGAGGCCCTCACTCTGCCAGGCGAGGAGGTTACTTCGGAAGCCGAGGAGACTTCCGCTCCGCAGGATTTGACGTCTCCGGACCTCCAACCTGGTAAGGCAGCTCTGATGCTTTAAATGTTTAGCTCTTCTATCATTGTGGCTAACATCGCGATAACTTGCAGAGAGGACCGAGGGGGTTCAGGTGGAGGGTCCGATGGTTGGCACCCTTCCAGAAGGCCATACAGCTCAGGTCTCGGTGGAGGTTTCTGAGGAGGTCGTGCTTACTACTCCCTCATTGGTTGTGGAGGCTCCTGCAGAGGTAATACCTCCGGAAGCGTTAGCGGCCGGTCCAGCTCTTGCTGTCTCGTCGGCCAGCACGACTCTTGTGCGAGAAGATCCGCCTTATATCCCCTATCCTGTGACAGAAAAGGGGTCGGGAAGCTTCCTAGGTGGTGAAGACATGGGGGAACTGGCACGTCAAATGGTGCAGCAATTCTTCGCTTCGATGGGATCATGTATTGATCTCATCTTACGTGGAAACAGCACGTTCCAATTTGCCCAGACGCTTCTTAAAAATCTGGCCGTGAACGTCGAATTAACTGGAGGCCCTTCACTTGCCAAGGCGTGTCTACGGGTGGTAGAGCAACTGGGAGACTACCTGCAGGAGCTGGAGTCTTTGGAAGATGCTGGCTCTTTTAGTGAGGCCCAGGCCACCCTGACTAGGCTCCTAGCTGCTCAAGAACGAGAGCGACAGGAGGCGGAGGCACAAATCGCTGCAGAGATCCGCAATCTCGAATATTCCCAGGCTGAATGTCAGAAACTAGCTGGCGATTCAAGGGAATCCGAGCTTGTCATGCAGAGCACAGAGCAAGTCATCATCAGGGCTCGGGACACCATTGCCAAGGCAGAAGTGGTGCTTGCGCTCAATGAGGAAAAGCTTGCTATCATCAAGAAGCAGCTAGAGGAGCAACAAGCTGCTAGGGCGCGAGCTGAAGAGAGTCTGTCTCTACATTCTTCCAGGGTGGAATCTCTGCGAGCGCAGCTGGCCGCAAGAAATTTCTTATCTGAAGAGGAGCTGCGGGACCGGGCTATTATGGAAGCTGAAAGGACGCGCCAACACGAGATTCACCGCCTTAGGGAACAAATCCGTACCTTGGCGAACCAGGACATTTAGCCTTCTTTTCTTTTTTCCCTTTTTTGTAAAGAAGAGGACACTCTGTTTAGAGTGTTTGTATCCACTTTTACTGTTTATAATAAAAGTTTAAAAAATTTTGCTCCATCTTCTTTGCTCAGCTGTAGGCGAATCCAACTCTTTGGTAACTGGCACTTAGGTAAGACTAAGTCCTGTTAATGAAACGCGGCCTTGACTCTGAGTCTTCTTAATGAGACGCGACATTGATCCATAAAGTGAGACGCGGTCGTCAGTCCACAGGAACTTAGATTTACTAAGTCCTTTTGATGAGACGCAGCATCAATCTCAGAGTGATACGCGGTCTTCTTGATGAGACGCAGCTTTGATCCGTAAAGTGAGACGCGGTCGTCAGTCCATGGAGTGAGACACAGCGTCAATCACAGAGTGAAACGCGGTCTTCTTGATGAGACGCAGCATTGATCCATAAAGTGAGACGCGGTCGTCAGTCCATGAAGTGAGACGCAGCGTCAATCACAGAGTGAAACGCGGTTGCTAAGAAAGACGCGAATCGATCAGACACGGGATACGCAGCCTCGAGCGACTTTCCCATCTGCGTTCAATGCAGCATGACTTTAAAAGATTTTTAGGAGATCTTTGAAAGTCAAGCCTTCACCGTCGATTGGGGTTCCGGGTCATCCGTTGCTTCCCAAGACAGTTATCCACGCGTCAGCCTCTTATTGGGTTCAGGCGTTAATGCTCTTGCATGCAGAACCGACGCTGGCGGTTGAAAAAACGGCGCATTTCGACGGTTTCCAAAGCAACACTCCACGCGTCCGTTTTGATTGGGCTTTGACAGTTGTGCGCGACGGTTCCGATTGATGCCCTATTAATGACAGTTATTAGGGACTGCCTATAAATAGAGTGCACCCTCTTCCTCTTTAACAATCCAACTTATACTGTTTTTATTTGTTTTGCTCCGAGAGAAGTCTCGCCTTGAATTATCTTTCAGAGAACCGTCTTCATGGATGAAGGTGACCCCATGGATGAAGATGACCCAGAGCTCTCATGCCTCTGTTTGGTCTCTTCAGAAGGAATCCTCTCTCATGTCATCCTGCGCACCCGCGTTTGGATGCAAAAGAGGTCAACTCTGGACAGAGGTTTCTGCTGGTATGTCACCCCGATGATGTCCATAGCCTGGATTTTGGCATAGGCATCCGAATGAAATTCTGGTGCATTCCTATTCTGGAATTTGTGCTGGTGACTTGAACTTTTCTGCACGCGGGCTCTTGACGCTGGCTTTGCTCATGGCTATTGCCTTGGCGCGTTTCAGACCTGAATCTTGCAACTCCTGTTCACCCAACAGAGAGATGGCAATTTTCGGCGTTTGAAGTTTTTCGCGTCTAGTATATTAGACGCGGGTGCAAACTGAGACCGCGTTTGAATCCTGGGCGCGGCACAGTTTTAACTCGCGTCTGTTTCTGCTGACGCGGTGGTTTGACTGTGCAGATCATTTCCGCGTCTGAAGTCTTCAATGACTGCCGCGTCTGTTACTTAGTTTTCTTTTGTTAAAGTATACTAAGTTCCAGATTTTCTGATTCTCTTATTTATTCTTTGCAGGTTCGCTGGTCTCCTGGAAGAGTGCTTCAACCGGCGAGCTTGCTCAATGTTCGTTTGTAAGAGAGTAAATTATGGTCCTCGTCGTTTGTAAGAGAGTAAATTATATCTCTGACGAGGACCCAAATCTCGCCAAGGTCTCTTCAGATCTCCTGCACCACTCTTGCCTAACGGCAAGAGATGGTCAGGTCAAGTATGACGGCGAGGAGGTTCCGGCGGTTGCGGTGGCGGAGAGGATCCTCTTCCTCTCCCATCCCAGAAGTAACATCAAGGACAGTCCATGTCCTTTGGATGGCCTGCGGGGGAAAGATCAACTCTTGAACGAAGGGTTGCAGGCTCTTCTGTTGTCGCTGGACCTAGTGGAGGGTAGCATCCTTTGTGATGACTCCTAAAACTTCCTCTCTCACCCCAGAAGTGACTCCATGTTTGTTGGATGGTCTGCTAGGGAAAGAGACGCGCCTGAACGAAGGGTTGCAGGACCTTCTGTTGCCACCGGACCTCAAGAACACCATTGCTCTTGGCTTAGTCAGCTAGGGCGCTTTCGAAGTTGGCATCGTGCATCAAAGTGCAACCGGTTCCAACAGTCGCCACTTCTTCAGACATCATGCACTTAGGATCAGATGCGGCTTCAAGGAGTGAGTACGGCCTCAGAGAGAGAGAGAGGGACTTCTTTGTACTCCTTAATTGTAACACTCAATCTTATTGTATAAGAGAGCGTTCTGTATCACTTTCATGTGTTTGGATATGAATAAAAGTGACACTTTTCTTTTTGCCTCTTTCTGTTGTCTTGAATGTTTTGTTTTAGAAGCAAAAGAATGATTTTGGTGGACCCGCCACTTTATAAAAGAAAGTGACAGGGGGAATGCGTACTCCCAGAGAAGGTGAACTTTTGTCAAGTGTCTAGGATTGACTTGATTCAAGGTCAGCTGGGGAATTTGATAAAACATTGTCAGCGGTGTAATGTTAACCTAACAATGTCTTTAGGTGGACCTGTTATTCTGTTGAAGAGAATAACAAGTGAAACTAGACCCACGAGGAATCTAGTAAAGCTTTTACCGTTAGAGGTGTGATATTAACTTAACGGGTTGGAGATAGTCTTGTCAGAAGTGTGGTGTTAACTCGACAAGGATGTGAGTCAGAGGTGTGATATTAACTTAACTCAGAATGTCACTGTCATAGGTGTAATGTTTAACTTAACAGTGAGGTAATGCTAGAGGTGTGATGTTGAACTTAGCATTGGTCATCTCGACTTAGACGAAGAAGTCGAGGAAAGGTCATGGCCATAGGTGTATTGTTGAACTTAGCGATGACTCGGATGCTAGAAGTGTAGTGTTAACTTGGCATCGTCCATTTCAGCTTCGATACGGAAGTCTGAAGAAAGGTGACTATCAGAGGTGTGATATTAACTTGACAGGCACTCGATGTACTGCTTAGAGGTGTAATGTTAACTTAAACAGTAATTTGTCAGAGGTGTAATGTTAACTTGACAAGAATTGGCTTGTGATAAGAGCAATTTGAGGACCTGTCATTCTATTGATGAGAATTGACAAGTGGAATTTGAAATGCCAGAGGTATAGTGTTAACTTGGCAAATTTGAGAGTTTGTTACTCTATGCAGAGTTAACAAGCAAAGTTTATACCCGGCAAAGGGTATTCATTACCAGAGGTATAGTGTTAACGTAGTAATGATTGCACTTTGTGGTCCTACCATTCTATGGACGAGAATTGGTAAGGGACTTTGGAGGAAAGAGTGGACTCGAGTCCACTTAGGATTTTTAGCAAACCCTCAGCTGTCAACGGATTTGACATGCCTTTACCAACTACCGTTTGAGTTGGGCTAGCCATGCTATTCCCCTCAGCATGATGAGTTGTCGAGGACTTATGTTGGGCTTAAAGGCCAACATTTTCCTCTATCCTTAGCCGTCGAGGGCGTCGGATCAAATGGGAACGTGTCCCTTAGGATTTTTAGCAAATCCTCAGCTGTCAACGGGTTTGACATGCCTTTACCAACTACCGTTTGAGTTGGGCTAGCCATGCTATTCCCCTCAGCATGGTGAGTTGTCGAGGACTTATGTTGGGCTTAAAGGCCAACATTTTCCTCTATCCTTAGCCGTCGAGGGCGTCGGATCAAATGGGAACGTGTCCCTTAGGATTTTTAGCAAATCCTCAGCTGTCAACGGGTTTGACATGCCTTTACCAATTACCGTTTGAGTTGGGCTAGCCATGCTATTCCCCTCAGCATGATGAGTTGTCGAGGACTTATGTTGGGCTTAAAGGCCAACATTTTCCTCTATCCTTAGCCGTCGAGGGCGTCGGATGTTTGATCAGAGGTGTACTTTTAACTTGATCGGAAGAAGAGTACTATTAAGGATAGTACTTCTTCAAGAATTTGCCATTGATCGGCATCATGAGTGTATCACCATTTGAAGTTATGAGGCGATATGATCCATTCGAGTAGGCTGACTCTACCACAAATGGTCCCTCCCATTTGGGCTGAAATTTTCCTTTTGTCTTGTGCGTCATGACCATGGGTCTTCGGACAGCTAAGACAAGGTCGCCTTTCTTGAAAGTTCGCGCTTTGACTTTCTTGTTGAAGGCTCTGGTGATACGAGCTTGGTAAAGCTCATTTGTTGTTGGGCCTGCAAACGCTTGTCGTCCAAGGCTTCCAACTCCTGGAGTCGCTGCTGATGCTTCTCCTCAGTTGTCATTTCCGCTGTCAAGGCGACGCGTAGAGAGGGAATTTGTATTTCCAATGGAAGGACGGCTTCGCATCCGTATACCAAGGAAAATGGCGTGGCTTTAGTTGGGGTTCGCACCGTTGTGCGGTAGGCCCATAAACATTCACCCAGCTTGTCGTCCCAGTCTCGTTGACTTTTCGAGACGAACTTTTTGAGAAGCTTGCCAATAGTCTTGTTGAAGGCTTCTGCAAGACCGTTAGCAGCAGGATAGTATGCCGTTGAGGACACACTCTGGATTCTGAACTTCGCGCAGAATCTCTGAAAGGCCTGGCTGATGAACTGGGGTCCATTGTCATGGATGATACGCCGAGGCACACCGAAGCGGTAAATAACGTGATGTTTCACAAACTTGATCACGTTAGAAGATTTCACCTCTTTCAAAGGGATAGCTTCGGCCCACTTAGAGAAGTAATCGGTTATCGCTAGAATGAACCGATGTCCTTTCGATGATGGTGGGCTGATAGGGCCAACTACGTCCATCCCCCACATTTCAAACGGCCAAGTAGAGGTCGTTGAGTGGAGGTACCCTGGTGCTTGATGGATGAAATCGCCGTGTATTTGGCAGGCGTAACATCTCTTAGCATAAGCGACAGCATCGGCAATCATCTTGGGCCAATAGTAACCCATCCTTTGGAGTCGATGTGCCAATTTCGGGCCAGGTTGATGAGCTCCACAAGTACCATCGTGGGCTTCTTTCAATACTCCTTGGGCTTCTTTTGATGAGAGGCATCGGAGCAGGATCCCGTCATGCGATCGACGATACAATGTTCGCGAAATCGCATTATAGTAGAATTTGGGGGCTTTCCTCCGAATGGCGGCCGCCTCCTTGATGTCTTCGGGCAGAATACCGTATAAGACAAAATCAATGTAGGGGAATCGCCAGTCTTTAAGCCCTGAAGCGGTCGACACTTCAAGTGTTTCTTTACCGCGATGATCTTCCGTTGACCCTGGGCAGTCTCCGAGGGGAATTTTTGGACAGTATAGGTCGTGGCTATAGACGAATACTTTCTCCATTGCTCCAGCTGGAAGAGCTAAGGAAGCAGCGAGGGATGCGAGTGCATCCGCATGTGCATTTTGCCTGCGCGGTACATGGTCGATGTAGAAGTTTGAAAACCTTTCGGCCATGTGAATTGTCGCGTTGTAGTAGGGTACTAGATCTTCATGTCTGGCCTCGTACTCTCCGCGAACTTGGCTGACGATGAGTTTAGAGTCACCGTAAGCCTCGAGATTTTTAACGCCAATCTCATCGGCGAATTGCATCCCAATCAAAAGAGCGTTGTATTCCGCCACATTGTTGGAGCAGGGCTCGGTTAACGAGATAGCTCGGGGAATCACATAATTTTGTGGGGAGACGAGTACTACTCCTACCCCCGCTACTATGTGTCCCTTCGGGCTTGTCCTTGATGCACCGTCGAAGAAAAGTTGCCATACTTGACTTTCGAACGATGTCTGAGTCAGGTAGACTTCGGCGGCCTCATCTGGGAGATCCTCATAGAGTTTGGCTGCCCTCGGATCGGGGTGTTCAGCTAAGAAGTCCGCCACCGCTTGCCCCTTAATAGCCTTTTGTGGCAGAAAATGCATCTCATATTGTGATAGCAATATGGCCCATTTTGCCAGCCGGCCATTTAGTGAAGAAGGCTTTGTCATAAGTAACCTCAAAGGGTTGACTTTTGATATGACATTTATAGTCTGGCCTACCAGATAGTGTCGCATTTTCTGGATGGCGAACACTAGTGCCAGACATTCCTTCTCGATCGGGTTGTACCGATGTTCGGCTCCGATCATTGTTCTACTCAGATAGTAGATTGCCTGTTCTCGTCCTTGTTCATCATTTTGAGCTAGTAGAGCTCCCAGGGAATGATCCATTGCTCGGACGTACACCAGGAAAGGCTTTCCGGACACCGGAGCTGCAAGGACTGGTGGTTGGGTGAGGTAGTGTTTGATCTCCTCAAACGCTTTTTGACAAGCGTCGTCCCAAATGAATGAAACACCCTTTTTCATCAGCTTGGCGAAGGGTTGGCATCTCCCGGAAAGGTTTGATATGAACCTGCGGATGTACGCCAATCGTCCTTGTAATCCCCTGAGCTCCTTGAGGCTTCTGGGGGGTTGCATCTCTTGGATAGCGCGGACTTTCTCTGGATCCAAATAGATTCCTTTGAAAGTCACAACAAATCCTAGGAATTTGCCACTGGCTACCCCCAGGAAGGATTTGGTGGGGTTCATCTTCAATTGATGAGCCCGCATGATGTCGAAGACCACCTTCAGGTCTGCTATGTGATCACCTTTAGTGCGACTCTTCACCGCGATGTCATCGACATAGCATTCCACCGTTTTCCGCATTTGCTGATGGAAAATGGCGTTCATGGCCCTTTGGTATGTTGCCCCTGCATTTTTCAGTCCGAAGGGCATGACGGTGTAACAATATACCCCTAGAGGAGTCCTGAAGGAGGTATGCTTTTCGTCATCGGGATACATCTTGATTTGATTGTATCCTGAGAACCCGTCCATAAAGGACATTCGTTCGAATCCACAAGTATTGTCAATCATGACATCTGTGATTGGCAATGGGAATTCGTCTTTGGGGCAGGCCTCGTTTAGATCACGGAAGTCGATGCAGATCCGGATCTTCCCATTCTTCTTGGCGACAGGGACGATGTTGGCTACCCAGTCGGGATGTTGTTCTTCCCGGATGAAGCCAGAATCGATGAGCTTTCTGACTTCTGATTGAATTGCCTCCATTATCTCTGGACGGAACCGTCGCTGCTGTTGTTTAACAGGCTTCATGTCCGGATTGATGTTGAGGCGATGCATAGCCACTTGAGGATCAAGTCCAGGCATGTCCTCATAATTCTAGGCGAAGACATCTATATACTCTTGTACAAGAGATATTAAATCCTTCTTCTCTGGAGGCGACAGGCCGTCACTTATGAAGATGGGCTTGGGGTTGGTCTCATCTCCTAGGTTGATCTGAACAACCTTGTCATCTGTGGGTGGCTCACGCTGTTCAAAGCGGATATCCCAAAGAGCATTCAAATGTTTGATCCAAGGATCTGTATCAGGTTGGATCATTTCTTCAACTTCATCTTCCAGATGGCCTGTTGAAACCATGTTTACTGAAAGCCCTTTGAAGATGTTGCCGACACTGACATCTGACTCCCATGATGACGTGTCTGAAGAGCAATCGTCGCTCGACGATTCTTGAGAATTAGAGGCTGATGGGACCGGAGTTGATACATAGCCCAACCCCCTGCGCGTCCGATGATAATAATCGGGGGCCTTCCCTTTTGGCACAAAGGATCGAAGTAGCGTCCTCCTTCCTTTGCCGAAGTTCAACCCGGGCTTGTTGGTTATATCGTACCCCATTTGCTTCATCATTCTGAGTGCCTTCGATTCATAATGGTCGAGCTGAGGGGATTCCTCCTCGCTTTCTGATTCTTCGCGGGGCATTGGTTCAGACGAGATTCGCCCAAAAAGTATTGGTCTTTGGCCTTTTCGTCTTGCCGGAACCAAGAATATAGACTCCTGCGCATCGCCATTATCCTGGTATGTCCCGAAAGATGATTTTACTGGTACATGCAATGATGTCAAAGCATCCATTGCCGACCAGATGTCATCGTCTACGTCGGTAGTAGTATCCGACGGTATAGAATCGGATGCACACGCAGAAAAGTATTCAAAGTCTAGATTCTCATTAATATACCAACCGCCTGCATCGTCAGTGGTATTATCAACATCGAGCTTATTAATGCTCTTTACAAGTGGTTTTAACTCCCACAGGCACTTTTCTTGCTCGGGCTCAGTGTCAGCCTCATTACCAGAGTCTGGCGCCTCTGGTTGCGGGGTTTCATCTACCGGATCCTGATATAAAAGGGAATCCGTGAAATAATTCTCGACCCCCTTGAACGGATACCTTTCGGCAACCAACGTTTGCACCTTCCCACTCGCGTCAATGTATTTCATGACTTGGTGAAGAGTGGAGGGAACGATGGAGTTGCGGTGGATCCATGGTCGTCCCAGCAGCAGATTGTAGGAAGTGTCGGCATCGATGACGTAGCATGTCACCTCCGACTTGAGGCTCCCAATCTGGCACTTGAGCTTGATCTTCCCCATCGGGCGGGTGCCGTTGGCATTGAACCCGTAGATGGTCGTCTGTGTAGGGCTCAGACGGTGGGTAGGGATGCCGAGGTGTTGCATGACTCGGCGGGGCATAATGCTCAATGCGGACCCTGGATCTACCTGAATGCGGTTCACCTCAGATGATCCGATGTAACCTGTGAAGTACAGGGGTCGATCATGCTTCCCTTTCACTTGCATATCATCTGCCGTGAAGGTGATGCAGGGGGCATTCTGGGAAGCGTGGAGGCAATCCTCTACATCTTCCTCCTTCGGCACCTGGGTCATGAAGACCTCAGCATTTGCCAGAGCTTCTTGCAGAGCTTCCCTGGTCGACTTTGATAGCCTCAGGAGTTCATGCAAGGTGATGCGTGCCGGGATGTTGGCTAGTTGAGCCAAGACATCGAAGTGGTAAGGTGTCGAGGATCCTTCCGCTGCACCTTTTGGAAGGGCTCGAGAGAACCGAGTCTCCTTCTGCTTTGCCACAGGTGGCTTTGCGGAGGGCTTGGCTGATTCTACGGCTGGTTGCGGAGAAGCCGCTGCCGTCTCGCCGTACTGCTTCAAGTATGCCTGTCCTGAACGGGTCCCCGCCATCGGTTGGCTGGGCTCTGCGGCCAGGACTATTGTTTCCTCTTCTGAATCAGTCAGCGAGGGAACATCATCCTCTGCTTCTCGGGAGGAAGCACATACCACATGGCAGGACGAAGCTTTTGCCTTGCCTTTGGACTTCCTGTTGGTTACAGTAGTCCATTGTTGTTCATCGACGAGGTCAGGGTGGACCCACATGGTTTCCCCCTGAGGTGTAGGGACGGCTACCAAGCCCTTCTCCTGCTGCTGG
The DNA here is from genome assembly GCA_038442645.1 of Agave tequilana. Classification (NCBI taxonomy): domain Eukaryota; kingdom Viridiplantae; phylum Streptophyta; class Magnoliopsida; order Asparagales; family Asparagaceae; genus Agave; species Agave tequilana. The sequence continues at coordinate 104,785 of JAVJIF010033745.1, forward strand.
TGAGGGTCTGTGTTGACCACTCTTAATTCTCCCCTTGGAATAGGAGTTACCCCCGCAGGCGTTGGAGGTTGTCTCCCGAACTGGAGGACCGACGTTACATTGGCCGTGACCTTCTTCTGCTCTGGTCGGAGCTTGAGCACCTCCGCGTCAATCAAAGCCTGAAGAATGTCCTTGAAGACGTAGCAGCTTTTGGTAGGATGTCCCAACATCCTGTGGTACATGCAGTAGTTGGGATTGTCGGTCTTGCCGACTTCCTCCGGGCGTCTAATTTCAGGGAGCTTCAGTCGATTGCTCTTGTTGAGTAGCTTGAAGAGCGAATCGACGTGTTCCTCCTTGAAGGAATATTGCTTGTTGGGGCGTGGCTGGCTTGAAGAGCCACTTGCCCTGCCTGTTTGAGGTTTGGTGGGAGATTTGGTCTCCGTCGCCAAATTATCCTTCCGCTTCGTCTGGAGGGAGGTGTCTGGTGCCGGTGCACGCCTTGTCGACCTTTCCGGCCGCAGCTTGCCTTCCTCTGCCTTAACACGGGCAACAATCTCCTCAGCCTGTTCACCCTGTTGGACTAACTGCTTCCAGGTGCGGCTTTCAGCAACTCCTATTTGAGCAAGGAGTGAGGTTTGGAGATTGTGGCGGCATGTTTCCACCAGGGTGGCCTGGGTCATACCGCTTGGGCACCGGAGTGCCGTGTTCCGAAATCTTTCCACGAAAGATTTGACGGACTCCCCTCTCCGCTGTTTGGTAGCTAAAAGGGTGGGCATTGTGACTTCGGAGTCGTCTTCGAAGAAGCGTGTCAAGAACAGCTTCTCTAGATCCCCCCAGTTCTTGATAGAACCCTCCGGGAGCTTCATAAACCACTCAAAAGCCAACCCTTTCAGGGTGCCGATGAACAGTCGCGCCAGGATGGCGTCATTTATCTACCACATTCCCGGTCTGGGATTTGAAGTAGTAGATGTGCTGGTTGGGTGACCCCTTCCCGTCGAATGCTTGGAGGGTTGGAGCCTTGAACTTAGGAGGGTATGGAACTAAGTCCCACTCAGCCGGATAGGGCCGGACCACTCCAGCTTCTTGGAGGTCCTTGCGATTGGCAAGGGCCTCGAGGCGTCGTTCCAATTGACTCATCCTCTTAGCATGAGTCTTCTCCTGGTCTTGGTCGCTTCTTGCCTGCGACGAGGGCTTGGACACATCCGAGGTAGATCGTCGTGTCTCGTCAGAAGATTCGGAGGGTGGGCTTCCTCCCTTTCTCCCCTTCCCCTTCGGTCGTCTAGGAGGAGATCTCGCTCTTTCTTCAAGTAATTTCTCAAGCATATGCTTAAGGGAGTCAATGGATCTCTGTTGAGAGGCGATTATATCCATCTGGTGCTTCTGCGTCTGTTCTAAACGCCTGGCCGTCTCCTCAGGAGTGTCTGCCATGTAGGCGGAGGCCTCCTTCTCGACGGAAGAGTTTGAAGCTTGCGACTCCACTATAGCGGAGTGAGAACCACCTATTCTAATGCCGCGGGCTAAGGCATTATAGTCAATTGGGGGAATGGCCCCTGTCCGGGTGCGAGTGATTTGATACACCCCCTCCAGCTCAGAGTCAGATTCCTCTGAGTTGACCATTAGTTGTTTTCCCTTGCTTCTGCTAGTCATGTTTGCAGTAAGCTCCGGGTATTCAACATCTGAGAAGGTTCTCCTCCTGTGGGAGCGTCTTCTTTTGGCTGACGGGGGAATCAGGGTCAGCTGTCTGATTAAGGACTGCTGGTGCACGCCTGATCCATAATGACATCCAGAGAGCATATGGATGAGTTGCTGACAGCAGCATGACGAAGTGGCTTGATTGGCACTTCTTTTCCTTGTCAAATAATCCCTCAAATCCGTGGGAGAGGGATTAAAGAGACTGGTCTCGCGACGTCGAAGACGGGAGACGGTCATGTGCTGTTCAGCCTGGACGCAGACTTCAGGGACGCGGCTCTCATGACGCGGCTGTATGACGCGTGCGCGAGTCTCGCGTTGCTGCCTGGTGCGTTTAGGCAGAGTTGCTTGAGAGAGAGTGGGCTGCTGGGCCCCACGCCTATGAGTGCGTACTTCCTGCGTTTGAAAAGACGCGGAGGTTTCACCCTGGCGTTTGATGAGTTGGTCCTCAGAGGACTCAACTTGAGGGGTCTCGCGTTTGGGTCTCCAAACGCGGATCTCACGCACTGGACGAGGTGCGGGCAAGGCATCAGATTGTACGCCGCGTCTACCCCCAGTCAGACAACCAACGGTTCCGACTTGGAGTTGACGCGCGCGTCTCCTCTGTCGACGCTCAGCATTCCGATTGCGTCGAGGAGGTGGAGAGAAACCAACAACATCCTGGTTTGTAGAACCAAGAGTGTTCACCACGCGGGTCTCCTGAGAGACGTTGACGCGGGTATTCTGCGCGACGCAGTTGATCGCAGCAGCAGTGGTGCCTGGGACCACGCGGGCCTTCTGGGAGGCGTTGGCGCGTGTGTTCTGTGCGACGCGGTTGATCGCAACAGCAGTGCCTGAGGTCACGCGGGCCTTCTGGGAGGCGTTGGCGCGCGAACTTGTCTCGGCACAGTGGGCATCGGCACCCGGCAGAGCCTCAGATTGGGCTTCGGGTAGCTTCTCAGTTGAGACCCTGCGGCAGACGCGGGTCTTTGGGCTCTTGGAGCCAGAAGAGAGGAACTCTTCATACTTCGCCTGGTCGAACTCGACAACGAGTGTTTCGACCATCTTCCCCTTACGGAGAACATCATCCTGCGCCACGATCTGTTCGTCAGTGACGAAAGTAGTCCCCAGCGGAGTCGCCATCTCTTGTTTGACACGGAGAGGGGCTGGCTGGTGTAACGCTTCCTGGAATCAGATGGAAAAGATTACAGCCGGCTTAATCTTCCGGTTACAAGGGAGGGGGAATATTGAATCTTGAATTCCCCCTTTGTTTAGTGCTGGGTTCTTCGTGTGGCGGTGGAGAGTGAATCTTGTTCTCCGTTGACCAGATGACTGTTCGGACCGTCGGGGATCTTCTCTTCGGTCGGTAGAGGAGTAACTCAGCTCCGTCTACCAAAACTCTAGAGGAGGAGGTAGGCGAAGAGCGGCTAGTACTCAGTAAGCTCGCTGAAGGGTTTTCTCTCTCTCTGTCGTTGATCTCTCCTTTGATTGTCGTCTTTTTTCTTCTCGTCCTCATTGTCCTCTTTCCTTCAATAGTGACGGGACTATTTATAGGGTTTTTAGGGGGTGATCGTGCCCCCTAAAAGTGCTCCACGATGAGGGCCAACTTCCCCGCTATATGGGCGGCGGATGGCGCCATAATCGGGGTAGTTGCAACCGAGACGTGGGTGTCGAGTCGACGTGTCTTGATGCTGAGGCGCGGGCTTCGGGCTGACGCGCCTTGATGCTGAGACGCGGGCTTCGGGCCGACGCGCCTTGATGCTGAGACGCGGGCTTCGGGCTGACGCGCCTTGATGCTGAGACGCGGGCTTCGGGCTGACGCGCCTTGATGCTGAGACGCGGGCTATCTCTCGCGTCTTGATTGTCACATTTAGCCTCCTGGATCTTGGATCTCTGTGTTTTGGTGGCTTGTCTTGGTGATTTTTAGACAGCCTACAAGAAGAACAACTCTGCTGATTAGATTTCCCCCACTCGGAGGTACCAGATCTCCACTTCTCAGATAGTATTTCCCCACTCGCGGAGTAGACGTATCCAATTTGTTGTTGGGTGACACCCCCACTTCAGGCCCTTTTCAATTTACAGAAGCGATCTGGAGAGACTATGATTGCATGGAACATAAGGTATATACATGAAGGTTTTCTTATTTGGATTATCTCCTTAGCATACTAGTTTCATGTAATCACAGGCTGGAAGCGTTGAGGATACCAGAGAGGGCACGATCACCCAGGTATTCTCCGAACATTACCTTTGTGAATGTATGCATGTGTTAATCATCTCGAGATGATGTAATTGTATGTGTTGGCCTATAATCGCACAAGGCACATGTGTGTGTAAAGATTTTTTTTGTTTGGATTATCCCCTCGACGTATTAGTTTCATGTGGTTAAAAGCCGAACATACATAGTATTGTCGTCCCCATCTATTTGCATTACGCCTTACATTTTATTATGTTATTGCGTTTAATATTTAATTCAAGTTGTATTATTGCATGCTTGTTTGCGCATCATCCTTTCGCTGCTGGAATTTTTCACACTAGGAGGGCCGACTCTGTTGTAAAGATTTTTTCTTCTTAGAGCCCTACCAAATTTCATTCTCGGCTACTAGGATTTTTCCCACTTGAAGGCCAACTCCGTGCTGGGATTTCCCCCACTCGGAGGCTAACTCCGCTGCTGGGATTTTTCCCTCTCAAAGTCTCATATTCACAGGTCCCGTAACACTCCGTTCTTGGAATACATGCTTAAATACGTATTCTGATTTTTTGATCATATTTTTTTATTTTCTCCTTGTATTTGTATTTGCTTTGTGTTTGTTTATGTGATTGTCTTGTATTGGATCCGGATTTCCTAGACTCAGAGTTAGCCCGAGTCTGAACTGGGGACCCCATACCATCGTACTGTCTGATTTAACCTTTTTGATAGTCTGATTTGATCAATTTCAGTTTTAAATACTTTTTTTTTCAATATTTTAAAATTTTCATAATTTTCTGAAAATTTCCAAATTAATTTGCAAAATCTTCAAAAAAGACGTCAATTGGTATCTCTGACCGATTCCCGGATTTTAGTTTTCGAACGGAGTTGAATTTCTAAAAATGGCTTTAACATTACTTCTTAAAATCTCAATTCCATTTAAATGCATTTTTGGAGATTTTTTTTGAATTTATCGAAGTTCGACCAGATTTGAGTAGACCAGTATAGCCAAAAGATTCCAAGATTTTTAATTTGAAAACTAGATTGAATTTTTTGAATCTGATTTCACCATGTATCTTAAGATAATATTTTCTATTTTTGAGAATTTTTGAAATATTTCTGAAACAGTCAATTTTTACATGATTTAAATAATAATATTATTTTCTCTTTTTTCTTTTCTTGCTTTTTTCCTTCTCCACTCATCTACTTAATTCTCCAATTTTATTCTATTAAATTATTTATTTATTTATTTATTTACTTATTTTTCCCATTTTCTTTTTCTTTTCCTTCCTTTTCTTTTTCTTTTTCTTTTCTTTTTCTTTTTCTTTTTCCTTTTTCCTTCTCTTTCTTCACTTTTCTTTCTCCCCTACTTGCTCCCTACCTCCCCCATTCCCTGGCAATAGCAGCAACTCACCAGCAGCACCCTGTCTCCACCATACCCTCTACCTCTCTTTCCTTCTTTTCCCCCTCTCTCTTATTTCTCTCTTTCCTTATCTCCCTCTCAATCTCTCACTCATCCTCTCCCCCACTAACTCCCCCTCTTCCTCCCCTTCACTGCCGCTGCCAGCACCACCACCTCGTCATCGTCCCCTCCCTTGGCCGGCGCCACCTCCCCCAAACCCCCTCTCCTCTTCTCTACTTTCCTCCTCTTCAATCACCCTCTCCAATTTCACCGTAACCCATCACTTCCTCCTCCTTCTTCATTTTCAAAATTAAATTCAAATCTACCACCCATTCCACCTCCTCCACAATCCTATGCCATCACCAACCCCCCCTCTCCTCTACAATCACCACCAACCAAAACCTCCTCCACAACCACCCACCACCACCATTTACACGATAACCACAACTCCAACAACATCACCATCATCCACTCCATCCCTCTCCACCTCCTCCACTCGGGTCACCCGTGGTAGCCGGCTATTCACTGCGGTGACCCGCCCCCTGCCGTCGGCGGCGCCGCTCCTTTTTCCGCCGGCCCTGCGTCCCTCTCTCCCCTTTTTCCCTCTTTTCTTTCTTTCTTTCTTTCTTTCCTTTCTTCTCTGTTTTCTCTCTCTTTTTCTTTCCTTTTTCTTCCCTTTCAGTACTCTCCCTTTTCTCTCTCACTTTCCCACTCTCTCTCTCACTCTCTATTTCTCTCTCTTTAACTCTCTCTATTTCTTTTGGACTCTCTCTAGCTCTCTCTGTCTCTCTCTAGCTCTCTCTCTTGCAGCCTTTATCTCTAACTGTTTCTCTTTCTCTCTCCTCTCTCTCATTCTCTCTCTATTAATTAATATTTATATATCTTAATATGGATTAGTAGCGTGCACCTATTTCTGGTGTTTTAGATTTTACGCGTTTTCTAAAGATTTAGACGAGTACTCTTTTTCGGTATTTGGGCGAGTATTCTCTTTTGATATTCAGACGAGTACTCCTTTCGGTATTTAGGCCAGTACTATATTTTACATTGGGCGAGTGTTTTCTACTATTATTACATGCTTGGTGAATGTTATTTTGGTATTTAATACATGATTTGCGAGCACTTTTCTAATATCATGCATCATTTGTGAATACTTGTTGGTTGTTATTGCGAGTACCATTATTTCATATTTGGCGTGTATTGTTATTTATATGCATGTGTCGTACTAACATTTATACAGGTACCTACTTAACCTCCGGATTTCATATAGCTCCACCGGGAGGCAAGTTTAGCGCTCAAGGCTTTACAACTAGACTCGTTCAAGTGTAGCTTCGCCGTGTGTAATGGTCGGACATTCATATGCCGCTTCGTCGCGTGCGTTTAGCTTCGCCGCGAGTGTGGCTTCATCACGTACATTAGAAGAGCGTTCATATGCTGCTTCGCCGTGTGCGTCTAGCTTTGCCGTATGCGTTGGCCTGATGTTCATAAGTCTACTGCGCCGCGAGTGTATCCTCATCGAACGCGTTAGCGTTTGGAGCTGTACGCTAGCTCCGCCAGGAGCCAAGCTCCACCGTGTACCGAGCGTTATGCTAACACGACCTTACTTGCTCCAGCTTAACTAACCCCGTCTGGATAATTAATAGTATAATTAATTATTCTTATTAATATGGTTGTGAAGAGTCTGAAATATTTGACTATATTGTTTTCCTGATCATGTCACATGACCGCTGATTACCTAACACCGATATGTTAATACTTGACACCTCACACCTGATAACTGATATCTGACATCTAATATATATACCTGACATCAACATTTTAATTACCTGACACTTGATATCTGATACCTGATGCTTCATATGCTATCACTTGACACTGGACATTTGATAAATACACCTGATACATGACACTTGCTACTTGGTACTAATACACTTGACCTGATACTATGAAATCTGACTTGATACTATCACACCTGACTGATTACATTACCTATTCATGATTATCACTTTTATGGAAACTTGACATGATTATTATACTGCTAATAGACATTTGGTACTCTTGTACTCCTGAACTCATGTGTTCCTGAACCCCTGAAATAAGGGACTCATGATACTATACCCCTGATACTATACTCCTATTAATTTTCGTAATTGGCTAATCATGGATATTAGATTATTGTGAATTCATTGTGGACCTTACACCGAACAATCTATAATAAAGTACTCAACTTACACTGAGACGTAGGAAACTGATGGGTACCGATATAGTTTTCGTGTTTATGGTGGCCATACAAATGTTGTACAACTAATACTTGAGATTCTACCTGAAGGCCACCAGGTGTTTCTGTGGGGTATATTGGCACCCCTACTCTCCTGATCTCCTGCCGAGTGTGCCATAAGCCCCTAGGCCTATTCTTATGGGAGCAATGACATTCTATTCCTGTTCGGGCGTACAATAAGTCCCGGTTCTCAGTGGTATGTTCTGGCTCAGTACCGGATACTCCTGCACCGTTATCCGCGCATGCACAAGACCCATTCTAAATATGGTTAGTCGAGCCCCATCAGTTTTCAATATCCTACTCTCCGATCTGTATGCGGAGGTGTATGGAATGGGACACATACCGATATATACAAGTCAAACGATTCTTATAATAACTTGCTACTTACATCTAACTAGTGATATACTTGACCTATACTTGTGAGTCTTGTGACACAATACATTATCCTGCTCGCCACTTACATATGACATCTATACTACTGTGTTGAATCACTTGACTTGCTTATTTTTGGTTTTCATACCGTTTCCTTATTCTGTTATTGTGAAGGCAACTCGGGTTGTATAAACTCAACCTAAGATGACTTGAGATATATGGTATATATATATGAGAGTTTTTTTTGTTTGGATTATCCCCTCGATTTATCAATCTCATGAATCCATAATCTGGCTTGTACAACTAGCTTTGTCCATACTTTTATTTATCGCATGCTTGATGTCTCTTCACATGTTTATGTGTACCTATGCTCTCGAACTATTTTCTATGAATGTTTTCTGATTTAGGTTTTTCGATACACATATACTTACTTGATTTCAGATTTATTACTGATTCTCTGATTTCTCTTCTTATTTCTAGTCAATACCTGTACTTGTATGCCTGAACCATATCACTTTGATCCGTACCCATGTGACAGCCTATGCACGCCAATTGGCTTCATCTCACATACTCACTGGGTTATTTTTGATAACCCTAAACCTTCATGTCCAGATCCGGGAGCCTGCACTGTGGTGGCCTTACTGTAGTTGATCAGAGTGCACAGTGGAGGCATGGATTAGTGATTGTCTGTCCGGAACCCCTTTTCTTCTAGCCCTCCTTGATCGGTTCGCGAAATTCTCATCTTGCTACTTGTGAGTATTTTTTAGTCCTTTTATATCGCAAATCATGCTTTTGCGCTTCTTAGTGATCTAATATTCTTTGGATATTGTATCATGCTCTGTGATAACTATATACTTGTGCTATTATTGCTGGAATGTATGTTACCACTGTACTTCCTTACTCTGATTCCTGCCTGTACTAATACCTTAGTGCCTTGGAGTGCCTATACTTTGGAATAGATCACTTATGGTCAGATTCCAACCAATCTTCATCAAATCTGACCACTTGTTGTTGGATCCACTTTATATCTCTTCAGTGTTGAAATCAAATACAACTGAAATCAAATACAACTTATAAAAAGTCGAGTTATATACTTTAAAAGAGATTTTATCATAATTTCTTTAAAAAATTATGTTTATTAAGAAAAGAAAGGGGAAAAACAAAAAATAAAAATAAAAATGAAGAAGAAGAACAGAACAACAGTGTTTCTAGTAGTTACTAGAAAAGTAATGAAAATATAGGAAAAGACAAAGTGTAAGTCTCAGAGTGAGAGATCCCTCCAGACTCCAGAGTCTTCCAAGCTCCAAATCTTCGTCTAAATGGGCCCAGAGTCCATCAGGCCCAACCTTAACCAGCTGGTTTCGTCCCGTGTCGAGTCCAACTGGCGTGTCTCAATTTATTAGCCGCGTCCGCTCGCTTTCACTCTCTTGGGGGCCGCTGGCCTGCTCTCGCTCTCGCCATGGCCACCCGACAATCGAAGCCCTTCAGGTAAAGTAAAATTCTTCCCCCAACTTCAAAACCCTAGCCCCTTCTCTCTCTTCGATCAACTTCAATTCAGTCTCTTATTCTACTGAAATGCAGGAATTTTGATCCCATAGGCGGCGAAATCCGCGATCCAACCGCCTCCTTCTACGCCCCCAATCAACCCCAAGCTCCCTGTAATCTCGCGTTTCCTCCTTCCAATTTTGTGGGATTTTCTTTTGAAGTCGGGAACCCTAATCTGACCTGATCATCTGAATTCCTTTTCTTTTCTCAGTCTTCCATGTCATGGGCCCCACTGTCGCTGCCGGAGATGGGCTGAGCGCTTGGGAGCCGAAGATGAAGCGGCCGAAAGAGGAGATTTTGGACGGGTCTCAGGTCTCCTCCCTCGATTTCTTCAAGATTGGACCGGTTTCTACTGGATTAGGGCTGTCTCTTGATAACCCTAATTTTAATCTCGCCTCCTCGTCTGGGGAATCGAGTTCGGCCTTTAATCTGTTGCCGACGGTGGATGATGCCTTTGATCGGGAGTTGCAAAGAATGGATGCTGAAATGGACAGCTTCATCCGATTAGAGGTGATTTTTTTTTTTTTTAAAGGTTTAGCTCATAGTTTTTGTTTTACACAGGAAATTAATTCTTTTTTTTTAATTTTTATCTCGGTTTAGCTGCTAAATATGTTTTGATGTTACAAAGTTATGTTTTTAAATTTTAAATTGGACAAATTTGTGAAATAAATTTATTTTAAAAAAAAAAAGACTCCTCCCGAAAATAATTAGTGAAACAAACCTCTCTCACGCCAGCTCTGCGCCATGTCTGCCAACGGTCGATAACTGGATTAAAATTCTCTTACCAATACATGAGATTTATAAATTGTTTGTAGATTCCCGGTGTTACAAACACCAAAGGTTTTAAATAATGGATAAAACTCCAGTGTTGGTAATACCAAAGCTTTATAACCTGGTCTCTATCAACCATCCTCTCTTCCTCTGTCTCTTTGTATGTGCCTCTCTATGGCTTACAAAGTCCAGTGTTGAGAAACCTGAACATTTTAACTGGGTGGACAAAACTCCAGTGTTGGCAACACCAGAGATTTTTTGAACCCACGAAACGATTGTTGGTCTATGTGGCGCAGAGCTGGCGTGAGAGGTTTGTTTCACTAATTATTTATGGGATGAGTCTTTTTTATAAATATTTTTTAAAATACTATTATTTCAAATATTTGTCCTTTTAACTTGCATTATGTGTTTTTTTTAAAATTTATCGACAAATTGGATGAGATTCTAGATATTCCTACCAAAATTTATTTTGTGATCTTTTCCGGTTAGAAGAGTTTGTGTTGGAAAAATGGATAACTAGCTTAAAATGCTATTGTTCAGTTACTGTCATGATTATACTCGTTTTATTCCCATAAAAATTGTGGTAAGATATACACTGGATGGTTGATACATTGAAAAAGGTCCATCAATATTCTTACAAATTTCGTACCATTCACCCCGTCAGCATAATGCAAGGTGGGACAACTATGGGCAAGAGAAAGTTTGCCTAACCTGGAAAGCCAATTAGGAAGTAGCTAAATTTACCTTCTTCGTGGCTTAAGATCTTGCAAGGGGCAAGTAACAATCAACAAACATACAGCCAGAACACTCTCAACCAAGAATGAGACTGTATACAATGGGAAATGTCAAGTTTTCCTACAATGAACTGCCTTCTTTTTCATGGTCAAATTGAAGCCTCAAACTAAAATAATAGCGTTAGTTTATCCTACCCAAGTAAAGCTCGGCTCTATAGAAGGATTATGTACTTTTTTGCTGTAACGTTTGCGAATTATAACAACTATAATCCGAGGCATACATACAGCACATCTCGAGTGGACATTGTGCACTTATAACTTAAGTATTGATTAAATTACGGGGAGAAACCATCAACAGATATGATGATATTTGCCAATTAAGATGGACATTTCCTGGATAAGTAACTAATATTTGAATAGAATAACTTGCTTGACAAGTATCTTAATCTTTTCTTTTTCTGTTCTTTTTTCTTTCTTTCGTTCTTTTCTTTTTTTCATTCCTCTTTGAATGGGATCTGTCAAGGGTATTGTGTTCTATCCTGTATATCCCATTTTCCTGGGAGAAACCCCATATGCTACTGAGTCTGCACTTGTTTCTAGAAACATTTATGCAAGTATAACATATATTCTTAATGCCACTTTTCTTTGACGTGAACAACAATTTAACTTCAGTGCCACTCCCATTGCTATCCTTAATTGACTTTGTCAAACTAGTTGGAACTTGCTGCAAAGACATGTTGCTGCTTGCTGCTATTTGCATAGACAGAACCTCTGTAATAATGCTTGATATTTTCTCTTTTAATGTCAATACTATGTCAAGACATTTTGACATCTCTCCTGAACCAATCCGACAAATATCCAGAAGCTCTTATCGGCTTTTACTATGCTATACTATACATTCCTTAATACATGAGTTCGAATAAAGAAGCTTTCACTAAAAAACCAATGGTTTCCAACTTTACTTTTCCTTTATCCATGCTGAGAAGCCACCATCTCTAGGATCTATGGTGACCCGCTTGTTTGGCTACATCTCAATATTGTGGTCTCTGTCCATCAAATCAATGATGCACCAACTTATGATCTCATCTGTTCTTAGCAAGGTCTTGATCAGAATTAACTATACTTGAAAGGAGAATGAAGAGTACATATATAGGCATTTGAGATTCCTCTGAAATTGTGTCATGATAACTTTTAAAACTTTCATGGCTATTTGAGAATAATCAGTAGATGTATTTTATGATTGCTTAATCTGACTGCTAACAATTATGAGCATGATTTAAATAAGGATATTCCTATCTGTATCCGTTTGCCACACAGATTAGGAGGGATATGGTTTGGTAAGAAAAAAATTGTCCCCGTATTCGCCAAAATCAGTTTAGGATATTGATTGGAGATATGAGAGAAATGGAAATACTTACGGATCGGATAAAAGAATATCATTATATCATCATTCATCTTAACATAAATTAAAACAAGTGACTTCCAATTTTATGTAGTCTAACACCGGGAAAGAGGCGTCTAATGTGAATTACCTAGAACAAGTTATAAACAAAATGCATACATTTGACATATTTTGCAAGTGTAATTAGCTAACCATACATTCCTTTTTCATGAACTAATTATCTATATTGAGTTAGAAAGGCCTGGTATGACATTTATCATATCCATATTTAATTCCCAATCAAGAACTTGGACAAAAATATGGATATGGTCCAGTGCGGAAAAATCCATCCATATACGCAAGCCACGTATATAAGGATCCGGATCGGATCAGATAACCCATATCCATTTGCACCTCTACATGGAAGTTCTATAACCTTGTACAGTACTCCGACGTGGGTCCTATAACCTTGTGCAATAGTTCAGTAGAGAATAAGTAGAAGGAAAGTTGACACAAATCAGTGACACTTGTGCAAATGAATTACACCAATTACAAAGTTTCACCTTTAAGACTTGAAAAAAAAATCTCATGATCTCTATATTGTGCAAGTGATGTGAAACGGTGTATGCATGCATGAATCAGAAGTCAGTGATGTAATAAGCGTCGCAACGTTTCACCAACTATACGATCTTAGGTAGGAAAATAGTTAAAAGCAAATAATGAGACAGATGACTTTTAATAAGATATCACAGTTGCAGTGATACCTTTCTAAATCTAAAATAAAATAATGCAACTACTCAGTTATGATGGCAAAAACTTGTACAATCAATATATATGATCAGTAAATACGAGACAACATAATCTCATAGTCTCAGAATATAGTGGCAGCAGATTTAATCGATAAAATAATAGAGGACGGTTATCTAACTCACAAATAAAGAGATCGTGTTAAAGAAAGTTACCTGCTGAGGATCACAGAGATCTCAGTGACTTGACGGCTGCAAATCCGAGGTTTTCGCCTCCACGAATCCAACGCCTCAAAGAACATCCGAATCGGACACCGGATGTGAGTTATCGCCCAAAATGAAACCCAATCCTTAGCGGGTCTGTTCTGTATTGCCCCGTTACTGTAGCAGCGGGTCTGGTTACCCGAGCGAGTTTACAACTTAAGCCCGTGTTGATGTTTTCTTTTTAGTGGGTATGGGTTGCGAGTCGGGTTTAATTTTAAAAACCCAAACTAATCTTCTTTTTTCTTTCTTCTTTCTTTCTTCTTTGTTGTTTGATGGGTGTAGGCGAGCTCGCACAGAGAAAGGCGGTTGTTGATGGTCTTCAGTGATGCTGCAGCGTAGTCGAGAGAGGACGAGGAAGAGGCGAGGTCTGAGCGATAATGATTGTCGACGAAGAGGATTGGAGTTGATGGCCTCACGATCGAACACAGAGGCAAGGGAAGGAGGGCAAGCCACGTTGCTGGGCTGGTGGCCTTGGCTCTGCTCATGCGCGAGCGGCGGGCGGCAGCGGTCCGACGGCCTTTGCAGTGGCGGTTGGTTGATGGAAATGGGTTGGGTTTGTTGGACTTGAATGGAGAAAGAACGCGGAAGTGGGGGAAGATGGAGAGCAGCAAGATGGTAATCGAGGAGAAGACTCTGGTGATGCTTGGGGTTGCTCGGTTTGGTGAATGGTGGAGATATAGAGGTTAAAGAGAGAAGAGTAGGCGGTTGAGTTGGGGAAAAGAGGATAATTAGAATTAGGGTTTTCCCTAAATAATTTGAGATAAACAAAATCGCTTACAATAATAATTTTGATCAAATTTCTTCCTTATCTTTATTAATAATATGGGAGCTTTTAAATAGGCTTTACAAAACTGAAATTCCACGCATGTGGTACTAAAACAAAAATAAATTAGAATAAACTAAAACTTTAAAATAATCAAAAATACAATAAAATGAAAATTGCATCTCTTGGTCAAATTTCACTTGAGCCAATGCTTGTCGGTGTTGCGCGCTTCCATCTCCATTGATACACGCGCCTTGCTTTCGTTCTGATGTCCGCATCGTTCTCCTGGGGTGGGAGACGACTCAACGCCGTCGAGTTAAGTGGAATAGTGCTCCTCTGTTGTACTGGACCAGTCTGCTGCAAATCACTTTGATCTAGCTGTGAATCAACAGTCAATGTTTTTTTTTATAGTGGTCCAAGTACATGTGAGTTCCACTAACTTTGGTGGTGATAGTCTCATCCTCTAAATTTTATCAACTTTCTCTACCATAATGGGATGGGTATTTGATAGTGGAGTAAGTGGGGGTCTTTCAGATAATGACTTAGGAGAAGGCTTAACAACCAATGAGTTACAATCAAAACTCTTGTAATCCACTAGATTATTAACATTGAAAGTATAACTAATGCCATAATCTCTAGCAAGATCTATAGTATAAGTATTACAATTCAGTATATTTAAGATTTTAAAAGGTCCAACACTGCGGATATGCAACATCTTAACAATTCCGAAGGAAACTGTCTCGGATAAATCTGAACCATCACATAATCGCCTACATTAAAAGTTTTAAATATTTTTCTACTGTTAGTTCGTAAAGTAGGCCTCACACTGCTATATTTATTTCCATCACCGATCTCTTTGTGTAGTTTGTGCACGTGTTTATATGATGCAAATACGGGTGCAGACTCGAATGCTTTATAGTGAGAAGGTGTCGACAGTAAGAGGAAGCGATTTGTGGACATAATAGGCATGACTAGTGGGAGATAAAGGAGGAGCAATAGCAATGGGAGGTGAAGTTAGGGTTGGCAGCAAAGCCAAAATGAGTGTCTGTTTGGGTTGTCCAGTCTTGGGTCTCAAGGGTAGTAGCTTAATCTGCTTACCCTCATGCTCAAATTGACACATATTGGATCGACTGTAAATGGTGACATTTTTGTCAAAACAATCATGATCTACTTAATATGACTTGGCCCACATTCATGGTGATCACGTCATACCAGATCTTGTCTTTGTAATGATTGAAGTTGACTAGGACAAGACATTGTTATTTGACCTCAAGTGTCGTGGAGTCAATCCACGACACTTTGAATGGGTGGGGGTGGGGTACAATCTCTAATCCCAGATATTTGAGCAATTTAAATGAGATTGCATTGATACAACTTTCACTGTCCATAATTAGTTTACAACTCTTATCTCTAATTTTGGTGAACGTGTGGAAGGTAATACTTTTTCTCCAATTGTCCTTGGTTGTGAGGTGTCACATCTAACAACAGACAAGTGAGTTGATGTTTGATTAAAACAAATAACAATTGAGACCAACATCATCACTTGTAGACTCTTTATCAGTTCCAGGATCTTCTCCCTTAAAATGTACATATCAGAGTCTGACAGTGGCTTCAGTGAGTGTTCCAGCTTCAATGGTGATTCTGATGAGACTAGGGCAACTGGCCGCTAAGTGTCCATAACCTTGACATTTGTAGCACTTGGTTGTGAAACTAACTTTGGAGGACTCGACACCCTTGTTTCTGTTGTTCTATTCAAGACTCTTACCCTTGATGTCATCTCTATGTGAAGAGGTTTGGTTACTAGACCTATTGGGTTGGGGATATGGGAAAGGTCTAGTTACTGAGGCCCTATAATCGTGACTTTTGGATGTATGAGTGGTCCTAGTGGAATCTAGATTTTGAACTAACACATATGCTGCCTTTAACTCGTTGACTCTAGATAACAGTTCAGTTTGTAGGTCATCCATAAGACTGACTCTAAATTTAGAAAGAATTTGAGCTTCATCTTCTATATGGAGGGTACTGCATCTGATGTGGAATTCATCAAATTTCTCTACGTACTCCTTGGCAAATTTATTACCTTGAGTGTGTTGGTGCCAATTGTCCATGAGACGAGCACTAAATGATGGCAACACGTACTGTGTTTCTAGCTCTTCTTTCATCCTATCTTATTTGCTAATTGGTGGTCGACCTCGGGCTGCACGCCTGTTTTCTAGGTTGGTCCAATGCTGACTAGCTTGACCAGACAATTTCATTGCAGCGTGCTTAATTTTTCTAGACTCAGTGAGTTCGTACCATGTGAAGTACCTATCTAGTTGGAATGTTCAATTTATGAAAAATTGTGGGTTGTGACATCCATCAAAGTCGGGGACATCGAACTTGATGTTTTTCAGCTATTAAGCATCGGGAGTGAATGTGTTCTCGATGTTACGTCGGTTGTTTCTCTGTGGGGTTTAATCATGTGTGTACTCCATTTTGGTCAGCCTTTCATCGAGTGTCTTAAGGGTATCTAACTTGACGTTTATGTCGGCGAACATTGTTCAATCTGCTAGGGATTTATTGGGGGCGGTGTGACGCTTGCTAGACTCTTCTAACATATATGGGTGATCACTACGGGTGGGCATGCACTACACAAAACCTAAATGATGATGAGATGCAAATCTAAATTAAATGATTTTTTAAAATCTAAATGCAATATTATTTTAATGCAATAAAGTAGAAAAATCTATCAAGTGCCTACGTGATGCAGATCCTACCCTAACGATGCTTTGATACCAAAAATGATGTCACGGTGTATGCATGTGTGAATCAGAACTTAGTGATGTAATAAGCATCGTAACATTTCAACAATTATACGATCTTTGGTAGGAAAATAGTTAAAATAAATAATGAGACAGATAGATTTAACAAAATATTGCAGTTGCAGTGATACCGTTCTAAATGTAAAAAATAAAATAATGCAACTACTAGTTATGATGGCAAAAACTTGTACAATTAATATATATGATCAGCAAGCACAAGACAGCAGAATTTCACAGTCTCACAATATAGTGGCAGCAGATTTAATCGATAAAATAATAGAGGACGGTTATCTAACTCACAAATAAAGAGACCGTCTTAAAGAAAGTTACCTACTGAGGATCACAAAGATGTCAGTGACTTAAAGTGCCTGCAGATTCCAGGCTCTCGTCTCCACGAATTCAACGCCTCAAAAAACGTCTGAATCGGACACCAGATGTGAGAGTTATCGCCCAAAAATGAAACCTGGTCCTTAACTGGTCTGTTATGTACTGCCTCGTTACTGTAGCAGCGGGTCGGGTTACCCAAGCGTGTTTACAACTTAAATCCTTGTTGATGCTTTGAAGTGGGTATGGGTTGCGGGTCGGGTTTAATTTTAAAACTCAAACTAATCTTCTTTCTTTCTTCTTCGTTGGTTGATGGGTGCAGGCGAGCTCGCGCAAAGGAAGGCGGTTGTCGATGGTCTTCAGTGGTGCTGTAGCAGAGTCGAGAGAGGACGAGGAAGAGTCGAGCACGAAGGCAAGGGAAGAAGGGCATGCCTCGCTGCTGGGCTGGCAGCCTTGGCTCTGCTCAGTGCGGGCGGTGGGGCGGCGCGAGAGTGTTAGCGGCGGTGGTCCGACGGCCTTTGCGGCGGCGGTTGGTTGATGGAAGAGGGCTGGGTTTGTTGGGTGTTGAAAGGAGAAAGAACGCGAAAGTGGGGGAAGATGGAGAGCAGCAACAGTGGTAGTCGAGGAGAAGACTCTGGTGATGCTTGGGGCTGCTTGGTTGGGTGAGTGGAGATAGAGAGAGGTTAAAGAGGGAGAAAAGTGGGCGATTGAGTTGGGGAAAAGAGAGGATAATTAGAATTAGGGTTTTTCCTAAACAATTTGAGATAAACAAAACCTTTCACAATAATAATTTTGATCAGATTTTTATTTATCTTTATTAATAATATGGGAGCCTTTAAACAGGCTTTACAAACTGAAATTCCACCCTACAGGCGATGTGGTACTAAAAATAAAAAAAAAAACTAGAATAAACCAAAACTCTAAAATACCCGAAAATACAATAAAATGAAAATTGCATCTTTTGGTCAAATTTCACTTGAGCCAATACTTGTCGGTGTTGTGTGTTTCCATCTCCATTGATACACGTGCCTTGCTTTCGTTCCGATGTCCGCATCAGCAAGACTATGAATGATACAAATACTTTAATTTTCAGTCTCTTAGCTTGGAGGAAATGATAGAACCCCTCACAGACTTGTGGTGCACTTTATTAAATCTTGTAAATTTGCTTCTAACCAGAATAAGCAACACAAGAGCAAGGCCTCAAGTTCAGTATTCCAATTCTGTTGGTTATCTAGTTCCTAATGCATATTGAATTTCTTGGATATCTGAACTTTTTTCCCTCTCAGCTGCACATTAAACATGCATACTTCATATCTTTGAGGGGATCACTGATACAGATCCCTTAATGAGATGCTTCTGAGGCTTTTTTAAGGTATTTTTTTGAGGCTTTTTAAGGTATTTTTTCTTGGAAGATGGATGAAGGAAAGGCATATACAGCAAATTTTTGTTGATGACCTGTGACCAATGTAGCATGGACACTCCATGGTAGGAGCCGTGTCATGTCCGAAACGTAACCAACACGCGTGTCGGAGACACGTGTCGTGTGTAATTTTAAGAATTTGTCACGTATTCACGTGTTGTGTCCTTGTCAGACTAGCCATGTCCGTGCTACATAGCCTGTGACCTGTTTCTTTTCTAGGCCAGTATGCTTTGCATTATTTGTGTCTAGTACCTAAACTTTTTGATGGTCCTTCTCTCTCACACTTTTTAATTTCTCTATTTTTATATGTAGTTACCCACCTTCGTTTTATATATTATCTGGGTCCTAGTTCTTACTTTGGATCTTTGGTACTTTCATATTTTCTATGAGTATTACCATGATAAGAGTATTCACCAAGGAAGAAAGAAAACTCTTGTGAATTGATCATATTCTTGTATTTTTCTTTTTTTATGTTACGCTTTCTTATTTTATTCACTTTTCCATCTTTCACACCCAAAATTTTGTCATAATTCTCAATTTAGCTGGTTTATTTGATAGTTTAGTTTATGGAAATTCTGATCTTAAACAACTTTTTTTTTTTTTTTTTTAAATAAATTCTCTTCTTGTGCTTACAGGGTGACAGGTTGAGGAAATCAATACAAGAAAAGATCCAGGTGAAGCAGTTCCAAATTTTAGCTTCTTTTGAGGAGAAGTTCCGCCACAAGGTCCAGGAGAAAGAACTACAGATCCAGGACATGACCAAGAGAAAGATGGAGCTGGAGGAGCAATACAGAAAGCTGAGTTATGAGGTGGGCATGTGGCAGCAGCAGGCTAAGAACAATGAAGACATGATCGCAACCCTCCGATCAAAGTTCGAGCAAATTATGCTCAGAACCAGAACAACAACAGAGAAGGGTGTGGAGACAGCGAGGTGGACTCGGTCTCTTGCTCTAAAGGAGGAGCCATTAATTTCCAGCTCTTGTGCAAAGAAAACAAGAGCGAGCCCATGGCTTGCAAGGTATGCGGGGTGAATGAAATGTGTATGCTTCTGTTGCCATGCCGGCACCTGTGCCTCTGCAAGGACTGTGAAGTTAAGCTCAACTTCTGCCCAGTGTGTCAGTACTCCAAGTTTTTTGGCGTAGAGGTCTACATGTGATACGACTTTGTGAAATCTAGTGACTGGCATACAATTTTCTCGTTTATACATATATGTATCCGCTCGATGTTCATGTATATATTATGAGGGGTACGAGGTGTACGCTAGTCTGAAGAACATATGGATTGATCTTATAATTTTTCTATTTTCCTTTGGTTGAGCTACTCGGGCTATAAATTCTTCAGATTTCTGACTGTTCTGTCTTGTGTCTTTCTTATGTTGCTTTCTTAGCTATTGTTCTTTTTGAGGTAATATATTTCAAAGCACTGAATATTTGTTTTTTTTTTTTTTTTTCCATGTTCTGTTTATTTAAATAGCAGGAGAGGGGGAGAGATCGCTCGCATCGCATGCAGCATCTCACGTGGTCAGCACGCTTGGGAGTTTTAGACAACCTCTTAATTCTTTTTTTTAAAGAATTTAATGCTGGCGACTGCGTGCTTGATTCCTGACTTTGACAAAAATATGCAAGTTATTTACATGCAAACACTGTTTTGTCCTTCATAAACCTATGCCTTTCGTTGTCTATGTAAAACTCAAGTACCTAGACAACTGAGATGAGTTAGATTGCACATCTGTCTTGGGAAATGTCAGGTTATTTATAGCAAGTACAGTGAGGCCAGCGTTGATCCCTTTGTCTAGTGGAATATGGAACCCTACCTTCATTGCCTAGTGTTCGTGTTCTAATTTAATTCCTAGGGGTCAGCGGTCCAACTATTGTTTCTAGCGATGCGTAATCATGCTGATGTAAAACGGTGACGTGTGTATGAAAATCAGTAATAAAACATTCAATCACACTTCGACAATATGAAACGATCGTTGGTAGCAAGGATTAACAAACTAATAATTCTAGCAAATAGTTGATTGAGCGCAGTTTAATCTAATTCAATCGAGAATCAATTAAGGATAATATATTATCCGGCAAGATTTTACAATCAATATCAAATCTACTGAATAAACAAGTAAGTAAATACATATAATCTTGCATTTGAAGACAACAGTTAAATCGATAATAACTTAGAGATTTTAATATCAAATTCGAAATAACTGATATGAATTAGAAACATACCTACTAAGAATCACATCGATCTCAGTGTCCTGTGATGACTGTAGAGGTGTAGATTTGTTTGTCACAGTTGTAAGCTGATGACAATCACTCGAATCGGGCTCAGCTGAGATATGCCCCGAAAATGAAACCGTCGCTGTTAACGGTCGGTTAGGGAATAGGTTCACTGTTCATAGCAGATTCTCTACTGTAGTTGCGGATAGCGTACTATGGCAATTTGGTCTCTTGAGGGTTGTCACTTAATCCAAAATCTTCTCTGCGGGTTAGTGGATTCAGGTCAGGTTCTTTTTAGAACTTAAATCCAAATTGAGTTTAGTTGCAAAATAGTAGTCGATGGGTTTTGTCATCGTGAGCTCAAGAAGGAAGAAGCGCATGAAGATGAAGTCACTGGGGACATGCGATGACGCTCAGCTGGGGCAGGCGAGCGACGGCTCGCGCGGCTAAGGAGACTGAAGCTTTTGCGGGATCAGCACCTGGACTTGTAGCAGGAGAAGGCACATGAGCCGTGGCTGCATGGAGGAAGAAGATGTCGATGGGCTCTCGGGATCTGTGAAGGCGGTGAGGACGAAGGTAGAAGATGGCGATGCTCAGGTTGCTGAAGGGAAAAAAATTAGAATTGGGATTGAGGTTTGGAGAAAGAGAGAGAATGGGGCAAGGGGATATGCTAGCTAAGCTTTCACAATTTAGGGGTTTCCTAAGGGCTTCACACAGAAAGAGAGATATTTAAGAGAGAATTCATCAATCACAAATTTTCTAGAAAATTTCATAAACTTCTTCATTGCTTCAATTCTTGATACACGGTGTCTTTAAATAGACTTTATAAAAAATGAATTCAACAAGGACTAAAATTACAATTCCTAATCAAAATAGAAACTCTAAAATTCTCAATCATAGTGGAATTACAACTACTAGAAGAAAATCAAAAATAAAGAAACTCAAAATAAAAAAAACTAAGATATATAAAATTCTATTACTGAAAAATTAGAACGAGACGTCTTCTCCACCGGTGATACACGTGCCATGCACATGGCTTGATGTTCGTATCGTTCTCTCCATGTTGGAGAGAACTCAACTCCGTCGAGTTAGAAGCGAAAGTGCTCTCATTGTTTCAAAATTTCATGATCAATCTTTGCCAGTTCACTTCGGTCTAGTCAAGATCATTAATTGGTACTTTTCTATCAATAAATCAGATATTTTTGAATTTCACCATCTTGAGTGGTGATAATTTATCATCTAAGAATTTATCAACTTGACATGTTGTATATGGTAAAATATCAGGTAGTAGTGAAAGAAAGTGGCTCTCAAAAATAGACTCATGAGAAAGTTTATCAACAAGTGGGATAACATCAATACCCTTTTAGTCCGCTAAGTATTCAACATTGAGAGTATAACTGATGCTAACATTTATAAAAAGATTATAGTATAAACATTATTGTTCAATTTCATCAAGATTTGAAATGGATCAGCACTACAAGTATGCAATTATTTAACATCATCACCAATATTAAAAGCTTTTAATCTGTTCCTATCATCAGCTCACATCTCATGGTTATATTGTCTTGTTCAACTTTGTCAGTGATTTTCTCGTGTGATTCATGCACATGTGATGCAAATGATGATTCAGACCCTGTTAATACAAAAGATGATGCAAATTGACTTGATCTATCATGATTAGTTATGGGGGCAAGGTCTATTAAGAATTTCGATTTAATACTTAACAATGTCACAAGAAAAAGAGGAATGTTTTGACAGTAGAGCAGAAAGGGGTTCATGACCAAAACAGGTAGACAGTAAGGATCGATAGTAGAGGAGACAAAAAAAAGTGATGTTGGCAGTAGAACCGGAGAAGAAAAAGGATGGGAGACAATTGTGATAGCAAAAGAGATAATAGCCGTGGCAGCCGAGGGAAAAACGCTAAACTCACTAATCACACGAGTGATTTTTGGAGAAACAGTGCTATAAGGCTTAGTGCTTCAATGAGAACTCTGTCATTGATGGCAATTTTAAATAAGTTTGAACATTTTGCAGTAATATGCCCATAACTTTGACATTTGTGGCACTTAATTAATGTCTCAATTTTTGTTGGTGTTCTTAACATCAGTCTTAAGAGGAGGTGGATAGATACTACACCTATGGGGTTAGGGAGATAGGGACGGTCTAGAAACTGAGGCTCTATTATCATGACTCTTGAAGGTATAGTTGGTTCTAACAGAAGCTAGATCTTAAACTAACGCATAGGCCTTCTCAAATTCGATAACTCCTCGAGTCAACAATTCTGCTCGTAGGTCTTCTCTAAAACCAGGCTTAAATTGGGAAAAGACTTGGACACTAATCGGTCACTAATATTGCATATACATTGTCACATTCCTGCATTTTGTTTTAAATAAACTCTGCTAATTAATTATTTTTACCATTGAAATTGTGCAGGCCATTACTAAGGGAGAAGGAAGAGAAAAGGATCCCAAAAGCCCATCAACATTGTGCTGAGAAAAATCAACACTGAACTGGGAGAATGCCATTTCATGGTAAGACTGAAATTGTCTTGGGTCATTAGATTTTTAAGAATGGAATTGAAGTAGATAAAGCCAAGATTGAGGTCATAGCTAAGCACCGGTGCCGAAATGTGTAAAAATATCCGATCCTTCTTAAAACATGCCGATTTTTATCGTAGGTTGATTAAGAACTTTAGCAAAATTGCTAGACCCTTAACTAACCTATGAGCTAAGGACTTGTGCTTCACTTTGAATAGTGGATGTCTTAATGCTTAGAAGAAGCTGAAAAATAAGCTTATTTCTGCACCAATCATCTCTGCACCAGATAGATCAAAGTCGTTTGAAATCATGTGTAATGCTTCTGATTTGGCTATAGGCGTTGTTTTAGGACAACACACTGATAACAAGCAGCACGTGATTTACTATTCAAGTAGGACTCTCAACGATACGTAATTGAACTGCAGTACAACTGAGAAAGAATTCTTGGCTGTATTATTTGTATTAGAGAAATTCTGTCCTTACCTACTTAGGTTCAAAATCACCATTTTTACTGATCATTATGCGCTAAAATACCTTATGGCGAAGAAAGATGCTACGGCTTGACAAATTCGTTGGATCTTACTTCTTCAAGAATTTGATCTCAAGATTCGAGATAAGAAAAGCGTAGAAAATGTCGTTACTGACCACCTCTCGTGCATCCTAAACTCAACATGCATTGAACTGTCCATCAATGATAACTTTCCCGATAAACAACTCTTGGTTGCCTTTAGGGAACCTTGGTTCGCTGACATAGTAAACTACTTAGTTACGAGCCAAACTTCATCTTATTGGTCTAAACAAGACATCTACCGGTTCTTATTTCAAGTCCGGATTTCTTCTGGGAGGAACCATATCTTTTCAAGTATTGTTCTGACCAAATCATTAGGAGATGCATTCCCGATAAGGAGATTAAGAGTGTTTTGTCTTTTTGTCACGAGCTTACGTGTGGTGGACATTTTGATCCCCGCAAAACTGCTGAAAAAGTGTTGCAAAGTGGGTTCTATTGATTCACTTTGTTCAAAAATGCATTTGAGTTTTGCAAGTCGTGCCATAGATGCCAAATGGTAGGAAGGATCTCTAAGCGAAACATGATGCCCTTTAGCCCAATTCTAGAAATAGAACTGTTTGATGTTTGCGATATCGACTTTATGGATCCATTTCCTAATTTATTGGGAACCAATACATATTGGTTGCTGTGGACTATGTGTCTAAGTGGGTAGAGGCCATTCCAAGCAAAACTAATGAAAATAAGATTGTCATCAAATTTTTGAAAGAGAACATCTTCTCGCGTTTCGCAACCCCTCGTGTTATCATTAGTGATAATGACACTCACTTTTGCAATAGATCCTTTAAAGTCTTATGCGAAAGTATGCCATCACTCATAAATTGTCCACACCCTATCATCCTCAGACTAGTGGGCAGGTAGAGTTCTCCAATAGACAAATTAAGCTTATTTTGGAGAAGACCGTAAACCAAAATAAGAAAGACAGGTCCATCATACTGGTAGATGCCTTATGGGCCTACATGACCGCTTTCAAGACAATTCTAGAAATGTCTCCTTATCATTTAGTCTTGGAAAGGCTTGCCACTTGCTTGTGAGTTAGAGCACTGAGCTTTATGGGCATAAAGCAGCTAAATTTTGATTTAGATAAGACCGATAACGTCAAAAATAAATTTTTGAACTTGAGGAGTAGAGAAATGAGACCTATGTTAATGCAAAAATAACAAAAAGTAGGATTAATATTTTTCATGATAAGTTTATCATGAGAAAAATCTTTATCCCCGGACAAAAAGTCATACTTTATAATTCTGGGCTTCACCTTTTTTCAGGAAAATTGAAATCGAGATGGACTAGACCATTCATTGTAAAGACCGTGTTTTCACACTGTAACACCCTGATCCCGGTGTACGTATCACCGTATCAGTACGCGAGACGACGTACAAATTGATTTGATCTCCGTAGTAGTCCGATTGAGTTGCTTTCAGTTTCAAAAATTATTTTCTAATATTTTAGATTTTTCAGGATTTTCTAGAATTTTTCTGAATTATTTTGGAAAATCTCCGTTGTCGGTGTCGACCGATACCGATAACAGGCCTTCCGATTTTTATTTACAAATGGAGTAGAATTTTGAGAATCGGCTTTCACCGTATGTCTTAGAATCGTATGAGTTACGTTTGGGTATTTTTGGGAATTTTTCTGAATTTATTAAAATCTGGCCAAACCGGTGTCGCCCGTATCGGCGAGACACTCCGGGATTTTTATTGGCAAATCGGATTGAGTTTCGACAAACTGTTTTCATATTACGTCTCAGGATAATATTCTCTATTTTCTGTAATTTTTAGGTACCGTTATATATTTAACCCTATTTGTTTCTGATTTAGTATTCGGGCGATATCGAGAGCATCTGGACTCCGATAGGGACGATTCTGGATCCGTTGCGATCGTGGGAAAGAGAACTACAGTATTATGGCCAGTTTGTGAGTGTTTTTATTTTATAAATTATATTTTACCATGTTTATTGACATTGCTTGATATATTGTAATTATGGATAAAAGACGGTAATTATTCATTATTCACTGGTCATGATTGGACGGTCATTGAATTAGGAATCACCTAGAAGATTGTTAGGTATTTCCTGATTTAATATGAGGTAATCATAGTAACAAGATATACAGACCTAGACAACTCGGTCACAGATATCATGACTGTACCGCCACTGACCCACGGACCACTAGGTCACCATATTAGTGGATACGATCACTTCATGTAGTAGCTCACAGTTAGATAACTATCGTCACATGTATACTGATTCACGATACTTGACGACACTACACTGTCACTAGACATGACTGCTAGACACCATTAGTACATGCACTGATATCCTCCTTACACGGATACCGTAGTTCACTGGATATGGTATGATACACTGACCACTATTATTACCACTATCACATATAGATATGACACGGATTCTTGCTACACATATATCTTCCACTAGTAAACAGATAGACCAATGCACGGACTACCACATTTCATATTATGTCATGTCTACATATCACTGTTACACATGTATGTCATGTTTCCATAGCCCTGTTACCAATGCATGTATGATTTCTCTATTCTTGTCATATGATTCCCCGTTCATATTACAGGTATTATTATTTCATGTTCCCGTATTCATGTTATATGATTGATTCCTATTACAATGATATGGATATTCCCGATACTGGACATGAGAGCTGTTGATATGCTATATGTGGACTTCCACATCTATTGTTCATGTTTCCCGTTATATTGTTCCTGTTATATTGTTCCCGTTATATTGATCCCGTTATATTGTTCCCGATTCCCGTTATATTATTCTATGCTATCAACAGAACTCAAGTCCTGTTATCATGTTACCCATATCATGTCCTGTAGTTATTCTTGTTACATGGTATACTTGACATATCAGATCCTAAAGTTAACTTGGGTATGGGGGAGACTTGACGGTTGATTAGATCTTATCGGGTGATGTACTGGATCCATATTGTTTTCCCACTGCAGGGGACGGTAGTGCTACCTACCAATTGCTCCATGAGCTCTTGTTACTTGATTCATGCTCCCCTCTTAGCGGAGGGCCCTGATCTTAGCAGCCAGGGGATTGTTTAAGGCCGTGATCCGGGTATGCACGGGATACATCCACCCGATAAGAACTCCTCGACCATGGGTTTCCAATTAACATAATAAACCGGTATACACAATAGTGACGTCGGAAACACTTATTATTTGGTTACTCTCTCGTTTGGATAATGGTACCCGTAGGCCATGTCCGGATGGGTTCGACTGGAGTGCGGGCTCCAGTATGAACTGCCAGTGGTATGGGACACTGGAAGAGAGTAATTAAAATAGCAGGTGGTACTGATCGCTACTATTGTATAAATCACATGACATGCCTGGTACATATATGCTATCTTGTTATTGTCCATGCTACTTGATCCGATATCATGTTACCTGTATATGTTTACCTTACTTGTTTCATACTATACCTTCTATGGTGGCATCCTACTCATGTACATGTATACTCTGCATTACATATATTCTGTTTTGCATGAACTATCTGCTGCATAGGCACAACACAGTGAGATGGTTATGTTACATACTTCATCTACTTGTGCACTTACATCATTACCATGTTCATTTCCATCATGTCACCACTACCATGGTTATTTCCAACACGTCACCACTAGAAAATATTATTTATTATATAAACTGGACACGACTATAGACATGACCAGATAATAACCGACTAGGTAGTGATGGTATTAAAAGATGACATATTTATGTATTTTCACTGCTTTCATGTTTATATATTTCTACTGCTTATTATATGGTATCACTATTACCCATCATTATATATTAGTATCGTGCTTGTAGTACTATAGTATATATTACTGCCTCCTTCATTTTACCACTCACTAGGTCGCTTTCTGACGACCCTGGGTTTGCGTGCCCAGATTGGAGATCCGCGTACCGTAGTATCCGAGAGTACCTTGGAGTCACATCAGAGATTCCTCATCGGGACTATTCCTAGGTATCTTGGTGCTTTATTTCTGTCATCTTATTTGTCCCTATTATTCATGTCTGTTATGATCGCTGACCTCTTTCTGCAGGTATTCTTGTACTTCTTTCGTGCTGGAACTCATGTTTATATGGAGGTAATGTACTGTACTGAGGCTTAACGTACGCGTGAGCGTGTAGTCACCTCACGTATGCACGTCGCCATAACGTCCCCATACCTGCGGGATCGGGGCGTTACACACACGGTGCTGTTAAGATCGATGACACCAAGAATGAGAATGAATTTAAGGTAAATGGTTAACAGCTTAAACTGTTCTTGGAATCAGTGCCGGTAAATGAAACGGCTGTGGGTCTTTTTGACCTAATGTATCGAAACTTTACCTCTTTTACATTTCATTTCATGTATCTATTCATTTCTTTTATACATTAGAGATAATGCATGAGATAGGTGCAGGGGAGAGATCTAACATGGTTAACATAAACATAAATAAAACTTTTTAATAAGAGAACAATATTTTGCATTTTTGTAAGAATTAATCAATTTTAAGGAATAGGAGAATCATAATTAGGATTTCTTATACTTTATCAAAATAAGATGCTTTGTTTGATTTCTAGGGTCAGGAAAAAATCTGAAAAAGTAATCTAGTCTTAATCTTTACCTTAATGAAATATGCACATTTTATACACTTACACTTTTAGAGTTCAAAAACAAAGATTCTTATGCCTTATAAAAAAAAAGAGAAAAATATATATATACATAAATCCTCTGATTAAGCTAGGTACTTGTGCCTCATAAAGCATAAATATTCACACCTAAAAGCAGCATCTTATAAATAAAATTCTTAGTTTATTTACTCGAGTCCTTAAGTCCTTGAGGTGTTTCCAAACCCGGTGCCCTAAGACCGTCCGATTTGGGTGTCATCGCCTAAAAGCTCGTTATATGGGCAGATTAGAAAGCCTAATAGAACTAAAGAATAATACCATCAAAAATATAAAAAAATAAACCAAAAGAGTTTTAATTAAAGAACCCCGAGTCAAAATTTCACGGTCACAAGATGTATATGATTTAGGGTAAAATAATAGACTAGATGAGAAATATAAGTTTAACCTCTTACCTTGATTGATAATAAGTTTTTGAATAGAGACTAAGTTTAGAAAGAAAAAATTATTTTTTCCTATAACTTACAGATTACTTGAACTCTTATAATAATACTTCAAATATTTTTTTCTTTTCAAAATGCTTTTCGAAAATATTAACTCCTTATTTCTCTTTCGTTATGGATTTTGTGGGTGTAATCCACTGAAAATTCTCACAAGACAAATTTCGTCCTCTAGGGATAACCTAGAGGTTTAACGGCTTGTTGCACATGCTAATGCAACCATGATTCTTACGAAAGTGAGTTAGATTAGCACTACTTTTTGTTTTGCTCGAGGACGAGCAAAAGATAGGTGTGGGGCTGTGATCACGCACGTGTGTTGCATATTTTATATCATATGTGTCGTATTTCTGCATTTTTATTTAAATAAAACTCTGCTATTAATGTAATTTAATGTCTAATGGCGTGCAGGGTAATTAAGGAAGAAAAGAGAAAATGACAGATTTATCTAATAAAATCCAGAAGTTCAAAGAAAAGATCGATTCAAATGTAGATTTTGCAGAAGCTATCTTATTTTGAAGACCAGGTATATCAGATGAGATAAATGCCAATTAAAACTAAAGTAAAAACAGACTTTGAAGATCCTAATCAGTTTCACTAAACATAAATGAATATCTCATCAATTTTAGAATATAATTTAAAAATTCAAGAGGATAATAGATAGAGAGAAAATCAATGGATGAAATAAAGCAATCATATTTGGAGATAAGAAGGAAATCCAAGTAAATTCGGAGTTCTAAATCAATTTAAACTCGAATTCAGACTGTATATATTTTAGTATTTTAATCATAATTTTCGCTACGAAACTCAAATCTGATAATTCAAAATGATCCAGAAAGATGACTTAAAGATATACAATTTTTATGTTTATCACTCTTATCAACTCTATCATTTTATAAATAATTTTCAGTAATCAACATACCAATAAGCTACAGATCAGAATTGAATTTCCGTAAAATTCTAGATAAATCAAATTAAGTTTGGAGATAAGAGGAGCATTCAAATTTAGAAATAGCCAGCTCTCTCTATCTCTCCACTCATCTCCATTATCCATTTCTTTTTTATAAATACCCCCACACATCAGAGGCAGAGGAGAAAGACTAGGATTAATCTCTTATTTTCTTTAAGGTTTAGGATCATTGTTAGATAGTTTATGCAAAGTTATATCTCAGTTCTTAATCTGTCGTTCAGTTCAAAAATAAAGTGAGAGAGAGAGAGAAAGAGTGATTGTAAACTGAAGTTGAAGTGATATCAATAAAGATTCGACGAACTTTTTTCTTCTCCAACTCACGGGTATGTTGCATTTCAATTCAATGTTTTCTTTTTTTGGTAATGAGTAGCCAAATCTCTTCTTTGTAGGCTCACTGATCTCTGTTAATCTCACATTAAATATTAAATGGCCCACTAACCTAATTAATTGGATTCCCTAATTATGGTTAACTGATATTAAGTATGCCCATATAAAGTTACATTTATATAAGTTTATAACTTCATGAGATATAAAGTGGCCATGATGGGTGGTTTTATCTCAAGGGTTATTTGCAAATGTGAGACCCACTTCTCTCCTCTTGAAAAGAAACAACCTCTCCCTCTTTTAGGACCCCATCAATTTCTGAATTTGAGGTTTTGTGCAAAGAGAAAGAGACAGAGAGAAGAAAGTTTTACAGATTAAGCTTTTGCAAGGATCAAGGAAGAGATTGAGATCTTCATCCATTCTTCACATGGCTTCAGGTATGGAGTTTATGTGTATTGTTGAATTATATGTTCATTTCTTGAGATGCACTTGATTCTAGATCCATGGCAATTTAATCCGCATGAAGTTTAATTCTTACATTATGGTATCAGAGCTGTGTTTTAGAATCAATACATCTTAGATTATGAATTATGGGAAATTAGGGTTTTTGATTAATAGTTCAAAATCAAATTTTTGATCTTTTAATTATAGAATTTTAAGAGGATTTAATAACCCTAATATTCTGTTCATATTCCTCTAATTGTACAATTAATTGGGATCAAAATTCAGGAATTAGAAACCCTAATTTTTCCTAATTTATGACTTCAGTCGATTAAACAGGAACTGCTTCAGATAACTGTTTCGTCGACTGTTAGTCGACTAGCCCGAAACACTAGTCGACTAAGTCCCTTTCCAGAAAGTTAAGAACTCTCTGCTTCAGTACAGGAGTCGACTTGATATTTTGAGTAGTCGACTAATAAGGGTATAGTCGACTAATCCTTTTGTCCAAGTCGACTAACAGAGTGACCCGAAAGTTGAGTGGTTCTCTGTTTCTCTGTTAGTCGACTAACCTTTATTACATAGTCGACTTACTTTGCCCTAGTCGACTAGACCTAAAATTTATAGTCGACTTGACTTGACCCTAGTCGACTGGGACTTCCACTATAGTCGACTTATCTTGTTCCAAGTCGACTAATAGTTCCTTGTCCAGTCGACTAATGTATGTTAATTCAATCATAATGTATGTTACACATTTATGTTGTTGTGTTAATATTGATTGATATAAGTCAAGAAATAAAATTGGAGTATTATAGCATTACTCAAATAAAAGGTTAGAGAATATTATTGGTTAGTTTTGTATTCATACGGTTTATTGATTTAGTAGTTGCCAAGTGACCTATATTAGTAAGCCTTATGAATATACAACTACATAAAAGACTTGTCAATGAGGGTGACAGTATAGACAGTAATATTCTCGATGGCGGTTCTAGTTAGGAGATTGGGACTGGCCCAAAGGAAAGTCTCTTTCAAATAATTATGAACCGGGTAGGGTAGTGTAATTTATGCAACTTAGTGGTGTAGAATTGGATACCCAAAGGTAACATGACTTACTGTCTAAGTGGCATAAATTATATTAGACCTACATAGGTGATAAAAGAGTCTCACCTGTAGAGTGAACACTGGATATGCTTAGGTTTTCGCCCAAAGGAGAAATCAAAGTGATATCAATAGTTCATCTTCATAAATTTAAAGTTTTTGTATTGATTCGAGGCCTTAATGTAAGCTTGTCCTATTTTGTTTTCAGTGAACGTTCCCACTTCCCTTCACACTCAAACTACTAATGCATCTGAACTTTTAACTCTGTAAGAGACCGATTTAAATCTGCTGATAAGTCATTAGCTGGCACCCTTATGGCTGAACTAACTACTATGAAATATGATGGTAGTAGAGGAGTTCAACAATATATTCTTAATAGACTGATAAAGCTGCCAAGTTAGGAACACTGGGTATGAAAGTGGATGAATCCTTCTTGTACAGTTCATCCTCAATCACTTCCTCCTCAGTTCGGACCATTTAAGATTCATTATAATACTCATAAGGATAAGTGGAATCTGAATGAGCTGACTGGTATGTGTGTTCAAGAGGAAGTGAGACTGAGGCAAGAAGGACATCACTCAGTGTTGGCAGTATCTCAAGGAGCTATCCATAAGAAGGGTAAATATGGAAGAGGTAAGGTTTCCACCAAAGAAATGGAATGAACCTGGGAAAAGTAGCCAGGGTCATGGAAAGACTTTCACTGTCAAATGCTACTTTGTGGCAGAAAAGGACATGTGAAGAAGGACTGCAATAAGAGGAAGGCTTGGTTCGAAAAGAAAGGTACAAATCTTTCTTTTGTATGTTATGAATCAAATCTTTCTGAAGTTCCTTCTAATACTTGGTGGATTGACTCTGGAGCCACAACTCACATAACTAATTCAATGCAGGGATTCCTTACAACCCGGAAACCGAAGGAAAGTGAGAGATTTGTCTTTATGGGGAACCGTCTCAAAGTGGAGGTCGAGAATGTTGGAACTTATCGACTACTCTTAGAGACGGGTCATCAGATGGATCTTGAAGACACTTTTTATGTACCTTCGATTTCTAGGAACTTAATGTCTTTATCCAAATTAGATGTTGTTGGATATTCAGTGTTATTCAGTTGTGAAAAACTCAATTTAATGTATAATTCAATTTCGGTTGGACATGGAATTTATGTGATGGTTTATATAAAATTTTCTTGAATTATGAGTTTACACAATCACTTTAACCCTGCATTCGAATGTTGGTTCTAAACGTGGTTTAATTGATGAAAAATCCTCTATCTTGTGCATAGACGACTGGGGCATATCTCCAGGGATAAAATTGAAAGATTAGTGAAGAATGAGATTTTGGATAACCTAGACTTCACTGATTTTGATGTGTGTGTGGATTGCATAAAAGGAAAGCAAACCAAACACACCAAGAAAGGTGCCACAAGAAGTAAAGAACTTCTTGAGATAATTCATACAGACATTTGCGGACCACTCTCTATTCCATGTTTTACGGGAGAGAGATACTTCATTACCTTTATAGATGATCTGTCTCGTTATGGTTATGTATATCTAATTCATGAAAAGTCTCAGGCTGTTGACATCCTTGAGGTGTTCATTACAGAGGTCGAGAGACAATTAGATAGAAAGGTTAAAATCATAAGATCAGATCGAGGTGGTGAGTTTTATGGAAGATATGATGAGTCAGGACAAAATCCTGGCCCATTTGCCAAATTTCTAGACAAGCATGGTATTTGTGCTCAATACACAATGCCAGGTACGCCTCAGCAGAATGGTGTTGCTGAAAGGCGAAACCGGACACTTATGGATATGGTTAGGAGCATGATGAGCTTCTCTAATCTACCTATTCATTGTGAAATGAAGCCTAAAGACTGCTATGTATATCTTGAACAGGGTTCCTAGTAAAGCAGTCCCAACAACTCCTTTCGAGTTGTAGACTGGTAGGAACCTAGTTTGAGACATTTACATGTTGGGGTTGTCCAGCAGAGGCTAGAATATATAATCCATAAGAAAAGAAATTAGACTCAAGGACCATATCTGGGTATTTCATTGGTTATCCAGATAAGTCTAAAGGGTACAAATTTTATTGTCCTAAACATAGTACAGAATTGTTGAAACTGGTAATGCCAGATTCCTTGAGAATGGCGAAATTAGTGGGAGTGATGAACCAAGAAAGGTGGATCTTGAGGTGTTAAGGGTAAATAT